>JALGQZ010000020.1:4872500-5172500 GCA_023105745.1 Austropuccinia psidii
GTTTTTTTTGGAAAGAACACAATCAGGGCTATCTAATGGTGCCTCTCATTTCTCTATATCTCATGTAGAACAAAAGTTATTGAGCAAATAACCGCCATACAGATATTGAGAAAATCATATGTATGAGCAACAAAACTTGTACATGGAATAGCTTTGCCATATTTGATTTTACCCATACCAAATGAGATACCATTGTGTAGATATCATCTAGAGCTATATAACCAACCAAAATGGAGCTCATTATCTCAAAAATTGACAAAGGTATAGCGCTTCTAAGGTTAAAATCCCACAATTGGGCCAATACACCTTTACTGTGGTATAATATCCCACAACCATTTTTATGAGGTTTCAAACAGAAAAAGAATCATTTTTGTACTTCAATACCTCATAGTTAATTCAATACCTGGTCCCATACATGTTCTGTACATCATTATACACATCACACACATCAGAAGGGGGCTTTGTGGTTCCCAGATGAATATTTTCACCCTGTATTGGTGAAACCTGCCCAGATATGGTTTCAAAGCCACATCTGAGCCCAATAAAGTGTATACAGGCATTGTGGAAACCACAATCCACTACCCAGAAGTGAATGAATCTTCAATCCCTCTATGTGCATGGTCTAGAGGACCATTCCACCCCATTTTAGGATAAAAGGAGGCCTTTTCTCCACCAGACAAGGTTTCCTTATCCTGCTCTTGAGTTCCTACGTATTACAACTGTCCAATTTAGAGTTGTATATACCATATTATTTACTCTATCATAGACTCAGCCTGACTGTATACCTTGATAAAGGGGTAGGAAGCTGCCATATAGCTTGTATTAAGGATATAAACTTCCTCCTTATATAGCTCTGTCAGTTCAAAAGATAAAATTCTGTAAAGTGGCTCAGACATTTTGACATGATGACATACTTTAGGGTGCTAATCACCAATTTCAGCTAATATGAATTTTGGGAAAAATAAAAGAATTCATGTTTCAATACCACATGTATTCAGTATGTGAGACTTCCAAATCAAACAAAATCTTTACTTTATACCAAAAAGGGCTCCAAGAATCTTAGATTGTAGCTTTAAATGAGCTCTTTAGCTTTATTAAGAAAACTTACTTTGTTTTTTTATTTACAAGCATACTGGTGATCTTATTTGGTTTAAATATTTTATCCAAATATACTTCATGCTATATTTTTTTAGAGAAGCCATTGGACAATTGACTTCAACATATGAAATCCTTACAGAAGAATTATCAAAGGATAATGCACTTGATGGGTCTGTTATAAATATTCATTTTTTTAATAAAGCTCATATTTGTTCACTTTAATATTTATTGTTTTCAAAATCAGGGAAATATATATTTTAAAATTATTATCTAGTCTAAATTTCATTTGACATTATGAAAGTTTCAATATAATATTTTAATATAAACACCTCATGAGCCATACTTTATCACCAATTATGTTTATTTTTATGTAAATTATTGATATCATCATTTATTTTACTCTATTTCATCCTTGTCCTTTGCTTTTAGTCATAGGCTGGTAATTTACAATTAAATTCCCCCTGAAGTCATATTTTCAAAAACTTGATCATAGAAAAATCCATTAACAGAACTAATAATTTTACAAAAACTTTCCTTTAATAATTCCATATAATCTCAAATATACAGATGTGCAATATATGGTTTATGGCTTGGATATATTTGGCCATGGAAAATTAATAAAATGTAAACAAATTGGAGATGTTACTAGAAAAAGCTTTAAAATTCTATAGAGCCTCTTGATACATACAGAAAACATTCCAATATGATGGTTATTGCTGCATTTTTAACCAGAGACCATGTGCCCTCAGAAGAAAAGTATACCGTTTCAAAATTCTCTACCAAAAAAATACTCTACATATCCATCTACATAGGATTAGATACTCTTGACTTGAAGATAAAATAATATTTTATAAAAAAATATTTTATTACTGAAACCATGGCTTTAAGGCTTAGTTAGGAGGATTTTTAACACAAAGTTAGTAAATTGCAAGTGCCTTGAAGGGAAATACATATTTATGGACAAAGAGGAGTCATCTTATGAGCAATTAGAGTTTACTACACCAGGAAATATTAACCATACAAGTTACTCATTTATGAAGACTGAAAATGAATATCATTATGAAAATGATTTAGGGTGTTGGTAAACACACGTAAGCTTTTAGTAAAAAGACATAAGCCCTTACGTGTTTTTACCAAATTATGGCCAAAACACGTAATTTTATGGTAAAAACACATAGGTAACCAAATTTTTTTATAAAAATTCCTCAGGCTCATTTTTGAGAATTTTTAACATTTTTTTTTGCCATATTTTTTCCGACATGGGATGTGAAGGTCCCCAAATTTTTTCAATTTTTTTTTTTTGCCCAATTTTTCTATTTTGGGCAATTTGGCAAAATGGCCCATTTTTTTAAAAAAATTCATTAAAAATGTTCCCACTTATTAATTTCAATAATTTTTTTTTTAAAATGAAGGTGAGAATGTTGAGAATAATAAACCAGAAGCCCAACATTTTGGTATTTTTTTTGCAAGAACATTTGTAGGCCCAAAGAGTCCATGGTTTTTTATGTTTTTTTGTTCATGTTTGTAATTAAATTGAAAATGCCATTTATGACATAAATTGAATTCAAAATTTAATTTATGATGAGTGGAAGTTAAACTTTGATTTTTGGCATTAACAGTGTCATTTATCACATAAAAAGTGCCATAAATGGCATCACTAATGACATAATAATGCCATAAATGGCATCAATAATGACATACAGATGCCATTTATGGCCAGAAAATTGGCATAAATGGCATTACAGCAATGCCATAAATTGAATTTAATGCCCTTGACAATGCCATTTATGCATTTAAAAATTCCATAAATGGCCTTAAAAATGGCATGAATGGCCTTAACATTGGCCATAAAAATGGAATTAATGGCCTTAACTATAACATAAATGGCATCAAAAATGCCATTTATGGAATCAAAAATCACATTTGTGGCATTACATAAATGGAATTAACAATGCCATTTATGGTGTTACATAAATGGCATTATTCCATTTATTGCATTGATAATGCCATTCATGGTATTAGTAATGCCATTAATGGCATTGTTAATGTGGCATTATTAATGGCATTGTTAATGTGGCATTATTAATGCCATTTATGGCATTAATGGCATCAGAAATGTTGCATTTTTGATGCCACAAATGGCATTGTTGATGCCATAAATGGCATTAATGACATCAATAATATTTCATTGATAATGCCATTTATGGCACTGTTAATGCCATTTATGGCATTATTAATGCCATTTATGGCATTGTTAATGCCATTTATTTCATTGTTAATGCCATTTATGTCATTGTTAATGCCATTTATGTCATTGTTAATGCCATTTATGGCATTGTTAATGCCATTTATGTCATTGTTAATGCCATTTATGGCATTGTTAATGCCATTTATGTCATTGTTAATGCCATTTATGGCAATGTTGATTCCATAAATGGCATTAATGGCATCAGAAATATTTCATTGATAATTCTATTAATGGCACTGTTAATGCCATAAATGGAATTTTTAATGCCACAAATGGCATTAATGGCATCATAAATGCCATAAATAGCCATATTTCATTTAAAAACCATCCCTTACGTGTTTTTACCATAAAATTACGTGTTTTTGCCAATTGATGGTAAAAACACGTAAGGTTTTAGTGAAAACACATAAGCTCTTACGTGTTTTTACCAATTTGCTTACGTGTTTTTACCAATACCCATTCTTTATTTGAACCCATATTATAAGTAAATACAAATTATTCAAAATAGTAGCAAAACAGTGATAGGAGGAAAAACATGTGATACTCACTTATATATTTCATACTATAATATTTGATAATATAATAATTTGTGATTTATCAATGAAAATTCCAGTTTACAAGGAATCTCAGCTCAAAATAAGCCTTCAATAATGATATGTACCAATAGATCTCAACTTTAAGTGCTAACAAGGAGAGATTCATTTTTAAATAATAGTTTTAGATTTCTCTGTTTAGCGTTGTGCTACAGCTTTGACTTTATGGAATAGAAATAATGCTTAAATTTTTCCCAAAAGAAAGGTGAAATCATTTGGAGCTTCTTGAATAAATTGCTAATTATACTAAAAAAATATGAAAAATAAATCTGCAGAGAATTATCTATTTTAAATAGGAAAAGAGGAATAATTCTTATCCTAATATGAGCTTATAAGTCAAAAATAAGATACAATAAATGAGTGGGAAAATATAATAATCCATGCTATACTGGCTGAATGAGGTTAATTTAAGATTATTACTTCAGATAGTTATTAAGGTAGCAAAACTCACTAAATTCCAAGTTAATAATAAAAATGGAAAATGTCTCAAATTGTCTGAGATGATTGATTTAGCTTTAAAAAGAGATTTATCTCTCCTTTAAGTCTTTCTTGACAGGTTCTCAGAAGTAAACATACAAGAAATTATTCTAAATTTAATTTTGAACATATCAAGAATAATAAATAAATTTGTGTTTTTATTAAAGAAATTCAAAAAAGTGATATTATTGAGTTATCATTAGAGAATAAATATATAAGTAGATAAGGTATGGTTAGATTTTCAAAACAAGCTTTATTTGAGTATTATTTTCATGCAGTTAATAATAATTCAAGTATCTAGAAAAATCTCACAGGACCTTCTGGTAGCTCCAAGTGGATGAGCTAAAAACTAGTTAAGTTATTTCAACATGTATAATATTAAATGGAGATATTATCAGATACAAATGAAAAAACCTCTCAATTAAGCCAATTCTAATTAATATAGTAGTAGCCAGTAACTACATCATATTGAGGTATATCATGAAATAACTCACATGCTTTAGATAAGATTATGTAAAAAAACCCAAGAAGAAGTATGATATTTAAGTATCATAATTAATGGGAAATATGGAACCCATATCAAAGTACAAAATAGAAAAGAATAGATAATAGAGCTATCTACCTTCAAGGGAGAGATTGTGAGCCTTGGAAATATGACAAAATATCCAAAAAGGTTGCAAAAGAAACTTTACAATAATTATTCTTTTAAAAAAATTATATTAAAGTAAGTGAAAATGCCATACAGAAGAATAAATTCTTAATTACCTTACAATCTAATGAGTAAAAATGTGAAAAAAATTACACAATTAGATTCCCCATGATAAAATACACATATATCATTTTTAAGGAATATCTGTAAATTCAATAATTAATGAATAATAAGTAAGAATACCATAAATAAAACATAAATTCCTATCTATCTCAGAAACCAATGAAACAACATGTGAGATTAATTGAACCATTGGATTTCCCCTGAAAAGAACACATATAAAATCTTTATGTAATATTTTTAAAGACAATATTTAAGGAAATAACCTTAATATATGCACTTTAATGATCAGTGCATATATTCATGGTTTTTAGCTCATATCTCTTGAAATACACCTGATAGAGAGTTACACCAGGAATAAAGCTACCATTTAATTACTGTAGAAGTACAGATATAAGCTTTATTTGAAAAGCTACAAAAAAGGTTATAACTTGTAAGGGTTTATTGAATAAAATTGCTACAGCTGTTGACCACTTTATTGTGAAAGTGGTCCAAAACTTAAAATAAAGCAGATAACCAGGCTCTCATAGCTTATACATGCAGATTAATCCATTTTCATGACTATATTCAAGGTAAAACCCCTTGAAATCAGGGTTTGAAGCTCAAAATGGTGAATTTTGACAGAAAAGATGAGTTACTAGAAAAATCATCAAAAATAGAGTTTTGATAATTTAATCGAATGATCTTGGAAACTTCATTATGTCATTTTGGGCTATCAGAATTCACTGCCTGATTGGCTTTAGCATGTATAAACTGAAAGCTATTAATGATCAAAGTTTAAGCGTAAAATTGATAATTTATGAACACTCACTGTAATCTTATTTTGAGTTTAATGGTTATACAAGTGATAAAACGGGTGAATACTATTAGATTATGATTAATACTAATATAATCCACAAATATTAGGCTTCTGCCCATCCTATTATGTCATCAAACATAGAGATATAGTTATAACTCCAAATAATGGCATAATAATTCGATAAGATGGTTTAATTATGATGTAATAATCACTAAACCTTAAAATACTGATCAATTCCAGTGGATACCATTAGTAAACCTCTAATAGGATCCTTTGAGACTTTAGGATGGAAGAATTCACAATAAATAGAGCTCTTTTTACTCTATTCCCCCCTCAGATGCATTAAAAACAATGAATTCTTGAAACCAAAGGTAAAACTTTCTTATTTTTACATAAATCTATTATATATTCAAAGAATTGAGGCAATCTTTATTATAATTCAAAACTTTGAAGTGAGAGAGGCAATTTTTAATTGTTCTTTGTTCAAGTTCTTTAAACTCTGTAATTCAATGTAAAAACAAGAAGCTTTTTAATTTCTTTTAATTTCTAATTTAAATAAAATTTAAAAAGGTTTTATTTATATTTTTTAGGCATTAAATCATTCAAAATCATTTTATCCAGTGTTAAAAGTAGGTTATTTTCTCTTTTTATGGTAATTTCTCTCTATTATCATTCTTTAAATAATTCTTAAATTTATATGAATAGTATTTATATTAATTCATAACTTGAATATTAGTAATATTATTTCTATAAGTGTTTGTATTTGTAAAAAACCAATTTTTTTATATTTAGTTTATTATATTAACATTTTTAATATATAGTTTATATTATTATATTTATTTAATAATGTAAATATTTCACACTGTAATTATGATTTTTTTTATTACCATAATTATGTTTTATCTTATCCTTTAAATTTCATAACGACATTCAGAGTACAATAAGTAAGATATTAGTAATTTTTACTTATTGTTTCATAGTTAAACCTTAAAACAAGAGCCTATTTTAGAGTATTTTTCTAATATTAATTTCTTATGACAACACAGAAATTAATGTCAGGTTAAAGTATGTACTCAGAATAAAAATCAATCTATTTCCTCTCATTAGAAGCTAAAAGATTTGGATAGATATCTGTAATCTGGACAAATTGGCTAGAAGTTTAATAGATTTTGGTCCAATGATAGTAATAAAAGCCACATATAGTTAGTAAATCAAGCCTGTGAGTCACCTAAAGGCCCAATAACAATATGCCAACTATTCAAATTGCACAAGAATTTTGAATTTTTCATATTAGTAAATTCAAATTGGTTCTTCACATAAATTGAAGAATACTTAACTCATGATGGTACAATGGTAATCCGTATACTTAGTAAAAATAACTTTTTGGGCCTTTTGGAATAAATTATGGAAAATTAAACTCTTAATAAATTTGAAAAACGGTTCAGAGTGTATAGATTCAAAATTCAATAATTAATTGAGCTTATAAGATAATTTTTTGTGTGTAGCTCACAAATCTCTGAAATTAAATTGTTTTTTGAGATCTCTATCTTCAAGACTGACAAGTTGACCCAAGTTTTCATTTTATGATCAAAAATAAGTCTTTATATTAATTGATTTTTGGATAGCTTTCAAAGATATATATTTATGGGGTATCAGCCTGGAAAAAAGGTTTCTTATAATTTAAGAGCTCATAAGCATATCACTTACAGCTTCTTATATGCTTTCTGTAAGCTGTATTAAAAATCAAGCCTGTCACAAATGCTATATATTTCTGTATAGTTAAGCATCCAACATTTTTTTAAGACAAATCCTTGTGTAAATTTCTGGTGTAATGAGTTCAATCAATATTTTTTCATTTTGCAATTTCATCAATAATAGAAATAAATTATTTCTTTTAGACTATAATTTATGAAAAGTAATATTTTTGTTTTTTTGATGTGAAAAGTACTTAAAATTTCTTCCTTACTAGAGTGAACTATTCCGAGGAGTTCCTTTTCATGAATCTTATAGTTGAGCTCTTCTTGAAGAAGCTTGGGACTATCAAATGAAATGGGATGTTTTCCTGAGTCAGAGACCTAACTCAGTACATCACTCAAGGCGTAAGCAGAAGCATCAGTCTCTACAATGGTGGGTAGAGAAGTATTAAAGTGGGAAAGGATTGGTGCAGTGGTGAAAGCCTCTTTGATTTGATGAAACTGTCTAAGAGCTTCTTCATTGAGGGGAAAATCGGAATATTTCTTGAGGAAACTTGTGAGTGAACTAATTTTCTTTGAATAATTATTCGTGAAACTGTGGTCAAAATTGGCAAATCCAAGAAAAGATTGAAGAGCCTTGAGGTTTCTTGAAGTTGGCCAATTAATAATTTGCTATAATTTTACTTGGTCAATCTTGAGGCCTTCAGAAGAAACAATATAACCTAAATACTCCACACTGGAAACATGAAACAGGCACTTGGAGGCCTTAGCAAAGAGGTTATTGGCTCTGAGTCTGGAAAGCACAGTGGACATCTTAGTGAAATTTTCTTCCTCAGATTTGGAAAAGACAATAATTTAATCCAAGCAAGCCACACCATAAATATCAAGAAGATAATAAAAGATATCATTTACAACGTTCTGAAAAGAGGCAGGAGCATTTGTGAGCCCAAATGGAATAACCAAATACTCATAACTGCCATATTTAGTCCTAAAACAAATCAAATATTCATCACCTTCCTTGAATCTGAGCAGGTTATATGCACCATGAAAATCAATCTTGTAGAAGATAGAAGAACCATTGAAGACAGTAAGAAGCTGATTCATTGGAGGAAAAGTATATTTGTTCATCCTAGTAGGAGCATTCAGTTTGCAGTAATCAACACACAAAAAGAGGCCACCATCTTTCTTTTTTGACAAAAAGGAGCTTGACCAGATGAAAGCTTTCTCTGAATTCTCTGAAATGTATTCCCTGAGTGTATCTGACTCTTGGTTTGATAAAGTGTAGATCACCCCGACTGGAGGTAGACACCCCTCCAACTCAATATGATGGTCAGAGGCACAGTGAGGAGGACGTTTCTCTGCTTTCACCTTAAAGAATACATCCAAGTACTGGTGATAAGCAGAAGGAATAACCTTCATCATGGTTTATATTTCTTCCAGCTCCTCCTCTTCATCCCACAACTCCACCAGGGAGTCATTATAAGATGAAGGAGGAAGGTCCATATTCCCAAAGAAGAGATGAAGTGAAGATACAGAATTATCTTCTCCAACATCTTTAATCTCTTTGAAGACTTCATCTCTAGAGGATAGTAATGAATGATGGCAATTAAGGGAAGGAATATGAACACAGGATATAAATGATGGTGTTCTAGAATCACTAACCAGAGCTGCACATGATTTGGAAGAAGAAAAGTCATTACTGAAAGATTTTTAAGGATCATAATAGTCCTTTTGATCAACATTTAAGGTGATCAGTCATTCCTCCAATCAATAGATGGATTAAAATGATTAAGAAAGTCAAAGCCCAATATGAGGTCTTCTCCCTTGGGAGTATCAATTACTAAAAAGTCCCATTAAAATATTGGGAAAGAAGGGAGCTCAACCATACATTTAGTATGGTGAGTCACAAATAAGGAAGGGGACTCTGAGGAGTCCAGAATGATAAGAGAAATCTTCTCTGGGAGTTCTTACATAGTCAAAGAATACTTGTGAACACACTGCTTTGCAATGAATGAGTTTGCAAGACCAGAATCAATGAAAATACTGTAAAGAACATCAGAAAGAGAAGAAGAAAAAAAGAATGTGAGAGAATTCTTGACACCAGTATTCAGAATGCACAATTTTTCTCTGGATTGAAAAAATGGAAGACTAATGAACACAACATGATCCTTACTTGGGCTTTTCCCTGGCTGGAAAATTTGCCTGAAAGTTGAGCAATCCAGTTTTGAGGTCTTTTCAAACAAGACTCAGGACTATGCTTCCCACCACAATAGGTACATAAACCCTCCTTGATTCTTCTTTTTTTGGCAATTCATCCACTTGAAATCTTTATTAAACAAAGAAGAATGGGGCTTGTCCCTCTTATGAAAGTTCTTCTTCTTCTTTTAAATTGAGCTTGAAGAAATTTGAGGATGTGAAAAATTAGCCTTTGAGGCTTCTGGCTTCTTCTCTTGAAATTTACTCTTCTTCTTTTGCCTCTCATGATGCCTGGTATCAAGCTTCAGGGTAATATCCATTATGTCTTGAAGAGAGTCAATTATTGAAGGATGGGAGGCCAATTGATCCAAAATCCTGGATGTTAATCCCTTCCTGAAATGATAGAAGAGAGCTCTTTCACCCCAATCTCCAATTGTTGAGACCAAACTTCTGGAATCAGCAATGTATAAGGAAACATGTACACCTTTAATTTTTAATGAATTGAACTCTGCTTCAGCTTTTCCGACTTCATTTGGGTCCAAAGATAAGTTAAATAGTTAAGATTCAACACAGTCCAAGAATAGAGAAGGTAGCTTGGTTCTTTATTGGTGAGATTGGAAAGATAAGGCTCAATCCATTTTGCAGCCTTTCCAATGAGAGATGAAGTGGCATAAAGGACTTTATTTCCGTCTTAAGAGATATTTGCCAGATAATTATGAAAATTCCATTGACAAGACTGGATAAAGCTTCTAACCTTGAAGGTTTGAGTCCAATCAAAGAATTCTGGTGCCTTCATAGATGGAGTCTTTCAGGCTGGTGGTCTTGATGCTTCAGAAGATGAATCTTCTTGAAGATTGGCCATAATCTCAGTCATTGGATGCATTATGGCCAATAAGGATGTTTCAGACTGATGAGAGACAGGCTGATTAGACTGGGATAGAGTTGTCCCTCCAGTACCTTGGAATGCCCCCACAGGATCAGGAACTTCTTCATTACCTTCAGACTCTTCCTCTTCCACAGAATTCTCCTCTGCTTCACCATCTTCACTAGGACCTTTGAAAATGGTTCTTGAAAGTCCTGGAAAGCCACCCACTAGTCCTGAAAATGAACTTTATCTTCTTGGCCCTCTTCCTTCCTTCCTGGATGGTGCTGCTCCTTCAAAATGGGGTCCTCTGTCTAATTGGGCCCTCAGTTGAGGAACTGCTGGGGTGCCGTCAAGAGGAACTCTTGGCGTTGGAGCAAGAGCAGCTTGAGCTCAGGCCTCAGATCTTGTCTGTCTTGCAGGAGGTGAAAGTTGAACAAGAATGATTTCAGGAATATGATGAAAGAAAATCAATAAAATTCAAAACTTTGAAAATGAAAAGCTTGAGGCAAATCAACAGGAAACTTGAAGTCAAAATAAAAATCAAAATTAATGTCTTGAACAAAAATCAATGAATCAAAGTGAAAGCTTGAGGTAAATCAATCAATCAATATCAAAATGAAATCTTCAATTCAATAAAATCAATATGTCGAATGAATAAAAATCAAAATCTTGCCAAAATCAATCAATCAAATGAATTCTCAAGGCAAAAATCAATTTTATGTCAAAATTCTTGATGTGAAAAAATGAGAAAAATAAATGAAATATTCAGGTCAATAAATTTTCTTGAAGTCAATATCAAATATGTAAAATCAATCAATTAAAATAAATCAAGTGATTATTTCTTTAAAATATTAAAATTCTTGAAGAATGAATCAATATGAATCTTAATGTGAAGAATTTGTCTGAATTGATTTTGATGAGAAAGCTGAAAATCAACTTTAAAATTGCACCCTGAATTATGAATGAAATGAATTTGATGATTTTAAATCAGATTTAAAAATAGAAAACAAAAAAAAAAGTTAGGCCAGCTTTCAATTTTCAAAATGAATAATGAATGAGAGAAAGTTGAGAGGTGACAATGAATCATAAAGCTCATAAGAATTAAAGAGTCATAATTTTGATGAAATGAGGGAATGAAATTATGAATAAAGAATGAACAGAATGATAAGAAATTATGAGTTAATTAATATAATGTCACAGGGGCTCTAGTAGAAAGTAAAAGTGACCTGGCACTCAGCAATCAGTAAAGTCACTTGGAAGACTTCAAAGAATAACAAAGATAAAATAAAGAAATGAATTTCTCTAGGAAATTCAGGTACAAAAGATGAAATGCAATAAGAGAAATTAGAAGCCAGGTGGCCAAAGAGCCCACCAATTAAGTCCTTAATCACTGTTTCAACCTTCCAAAATGAAAAATGGAATGTGTAAGGATATCAACACCAAATATCCATTGACAGGCAAATAAAGAAAATAAAGGAGGCTCTTAATGACTGACTTGATAATATCAGTATTCACTTAACAGAATGAAAATGAAATAAAGATAAATTAAAATTAAAATATATTAATTATCTGGCGGAAAACCCTCCCAGGGTCAAAGGAGGCTGTTATATGTGAAAATGTTAGAGCTTGACTCCTTCAGGCTGATAGCGGGTCTGTATTGACTGCTTGATGAAGTGTATTCCTTTCCAAATTGGGAAATGAACTGGGCTGAATAAAATTCCCATGATGTATGGTTAAAATACAGGTCTTGATGAATCCAGACTGTATTGATTGAATGTGGTCTCCAGGGTAGATTGATGGAGCACTGACCCCTAGAAAATTTCTTTGGAACTTCCTCTTCCATATCCCTTGAGAATAAACTGCCAGTATTCCCTTGGAGGAATACTGTGAATGAGAATAACAAATGATTGCTTGCTGGCATCATTGGTATCTGATATTGACACTTTTCTTTTGATCCTTGATGACTCCTCTGGATGATGTGCCTTGATGACCTGATGAAAAGCTGAAATAATTATTTGATCTTGGCGCCTTTGCATTGCTGGTGAAAAAAGATGCATAATGGTTTATAACACCATTTATGGCACCTTTGGTTATTAGAGGGTCAAAAGGGCGAAAGCTCTTTTTGATTGATGCCAGAAGGATATAAGTGAAAATTGGGTTTTGATTTGCTTCAAAGGTGATAGAGTGCCTTTGGAATTTCTGGTGAATTTTGTGTTTTTGGCCAAATACAGTTAATACAGCTTTAAAACTGTATTTGCGCAAAAAATATGAAAAATTTGCATTTCTGGAAATTACGCTGCAAATGGCGTAATATAGCCATTTGGGCATATTTCCCATATTACATGGGAAAATGGCCTAAAATGACAAATACAGCAAAATGCACAAATCTGTATTTTAAGCTTAAAAAGCCAAATACAGGCTTTTGGGCTGGATTTTCCCTGTTGACTGGAAAATTCAAAAGACTTCCCAAAAGCAAAACCTTGCCAGGAAAGAGCTGATGATGATTAAGGGGCCAGGTTGGCCCCAGATGATGAAATGACCATAAAGGCCATAAAAGAATGAAATTCTCAATTTTCCCAATGATTATGGATAGGGCCAAATTACCATAAATTGGATATGGCATGGATATGCCATATTGAGGTCCAAGAGGGTGAATTGCCATGGTTGTGACACTCAAGTTGGAAATTAAGGCTTTAAGTCACTAATAACCAATAATTAATATTAGGTAGGATTCTCTCTCTATCAATTATCAGATTAAATTGATATATTGTTTCATTGTAACAGGTCTGGGTGAAAGACTAGAGATAGAATTATAGGATAGCTAAGTGATAGAATATGAAGATTAGCATTGAGTAGAGGATTTGAATAGTTGAAAGGGAGACTTTTATCTTAGTATTTATGAAGCACTTCAAATTACTATGTGAGAACTCTTTCTGCTCTTAAATGTGAATTAGCAGATTAAAGTTTCATTGAATCTCATTTTTTAATTTTTTAACCAAAAGAAAAACAAGAAATATATATAGCAAAATTATTAGATAAATTAACAATTATAATTTAAACAAAATGTTAGATATTTTTGGAAGGGATATTTGCACAAAAATTCCCACATTTTGGTTGCAAAGATTTTTTTGGAGATAGAAGGTAAATATCAAATAAACAGCATTTTGAAATTAATTATGGAAGCTTAGACATTTAAATTCAGTAGATGAGGAAGATTTTCAGCCCCATTTTCTTTGAAAATTGAATTGAAATTGATTTACCGTCATGGTTTGAAACATTATTACAAAGAAAATACTTTTCCTAATCCATATTCTCAAGCCAAGAGTATTGACTTGTTCCACAAATATCATTGTACTTTATGCTGTAGCTATGGAAATATATTACACAAATTAAACAATTTTCAAATTAATTATAGAAATAGTGACTCAGTTGAGGTGCTGAGCTTCTATATTCAGTAACTAATCCTTTTCTTTTGATGGAGACAAGTTGGATAGCTTATATCTCCAGATATATCACATTTTTAAGACTAATTATCTCATTTGAGTGTTCATGATTAATGAAAACAGTCAGTTTTATCTAATCTTGTTACTAAATTCTAGAAATACAAGCAAGATACCTCTCATTAGTTTACCATTATAGCCTGCTTATGACCATCCCTTCTTCCTGAAAGATAGAAGTCAGAGTCTTTTAGAGTTCTTACTGAAACCTAACATAAAAAAAGTTGAATCTTTGACATCCTACAGAGATTATACCAAATTTAGTACTAAGAAGCCTTCTACTGGTGAAATCTACATATTTAGGGAAGCGTCAACTGCATGTGTTATTAAGGGAGCTTGCTATGAAACCTAACCAGTAATTAGATGAAAAAAGTACGGAAATTATGGTTAATCAAGACGATATCGTGGATTAATTACACAAATATTTCAAAAAATTCAAAGAACCTTTGCCAATATTGACCTTCAATATTGAATATAGCAGATATTTAAGCCTAGAATATTTGGAAAAATCAAAATATTTTAATTGGGAGAAACCAAATTTTCATAGAGATATTCCAAAATCTTCTAAAGCAGAAAATATTTCAACTTTATTTGTTCTGGGAATAAATTGGTATTAACATCCAAGATTGACTACTAAGGGAGAAAAACTACAAAAAATTGATAACAATAATGGGTGGCTAGAGATCATAAAATACCACTTATTACTGGAATAAAGGGCAGTAAACTACCATACAAAAAATAAAAGAGAAGCTCCATAACGGCCCTATTTTGAATTGAGAAGGCTCACAAGTGAGGCGTAAACTTCCTAAATATTCAGAAATATACCAAAAGTAGCCTAATATGTCATAGGTTACCCTCTCTACAAATATCGGGTTGTGTCCTAAATGTTTTAATTCTAAAATGTTTTTGATAACAAAAGAGATATTTGTCCATGGTTACTGGATTTCAATATAGAAGTACCTACTTGTAAAAATCTAATTATTATTCACTTAAGAGAAGCATTAATAGAAATTTCCTTTCGTTGAAATTCGGAGAAGTAATGGATTGGAAAGATTAGAAACTGAGGGTTTCGAAAGTATTTTCATGAATGAAGATATTCGAATACCTTCAGAGCTCAATTCACTAGATATTTGTAGAAAAATATCATCAGAATATGGAAATGAAGTAAAATATTTCTCAACCCATACGCTTGCATACCCCATGGCCAATTCAGTGCACCAGTGCGGTGCCTGCATCAATAAACCATGGAATACCTTCCCAAAAAATCCAAAATTAACCTCTTGATACCCAAAAAATTCTCAAATTTTTTTTTCATCAATTTGTTTTTCAGTTTTTTATGCTGAAATTTTTTCACGTTGTTATACTGTATTCAGCACTCATAATACCATCAATACACAGTAATGTAAAGTGTAAAATGATTAATATTCTTGCTATTGATGGTCGGAAATTGAAAGACGTACATGCCACTTGTACCGGAAATATTGTATTTTTCTTACTTACTGGTATTCCCACTACTACAGCTTTGGCTGCTGCAATTTTTGACTATTTCAAGCTGAATAAATTTGAAGCAAGCCTCAAATATTTGGGCTGTAGATTTGAAGATAGAAAACAAATTAATTCGAAAGCAACCAAAAGAGGGACTTACCAAAGATGAGGAAGTATGTCTTGATGGTTAGGGTAAGCTTGTTGAGGAAAGCCTTCTCTTCGACAGGCTCCTTGGAATAAAAAATATGGAGAGAAAAGCATCAGTTTCTCAAAAACTCACTTATATAACTCACAAGACCAAAGAAAATAAAGGATTACCATAACACAAAACCAAAAACACATGTAGTCACACTTCCAAAAAAGGTGAAATCCTGGATTGGCATTATGTAAATGGTAAAAAAAAAAATTAAAGCTGAGAACTTCAATTAAATATCTCCTCACCTTAGTCTCAAGCAGACACCCATTTCAGCTTGGCTTAAAGATGAGGACAACATTCAGGAAACATTTACTCCAAGGTTTTCATCTTCTCTGAACAGAGTAACCCATTTCAAGCTCAAAGAGATATATTCTTTTGTAAAAGAGTGGATCTGTAAAGAAATACAAAACAATGTTGTTATTAATGAGGAGGTTATACCGCAAAAATGGTAGAAATTTTCCCAAATCTCTGGTATTCCAAGTGAGAAGTGGTTGAAATCGTTCAATGGCTGGATGCAGTGTTCCAAAGATAAAAATAAATTGAAAAATTACAAGAAAAATGGGAAATACGCTTTCATCAATCCCATGGTTATTGAATCTTCAGCTTCCCACTTAGGTTCTATCCTTCAGAATTTTCATCCAAATGACATATTTAATATGGATGAAACTAGTCTTTTTTATGTGTTAGTGTTTTCATTTAGTCCTATTTTTCGTTAGAAATTCATCATTAGTTATAAGTTCATTAACAATGCCCGCTGAGAAGGGGCCTACTTATACACATTCATATGGGATCAAAGGAAAGAAAAAACATTTTACTGTTTCTTTAACAGGTAATTCAATTCTGAAAGAGCTCCTTTCCGTCTCATTTATTAGAAAGTATAAACGTCCATGGTGCGTCAATAAAGAATATAGCTTTCAATTGGGGAAAAGGTAATACTTTAAAACTAAATAATGGATGACCTAACTGATATTTCAGAGATGGGTAGTATCCTTGAAGAAAAGAAAATCATCTGATTTGTCAGCCTGTGACTCAAAACAGAACACCAGAATGACATACACATAAAATAAATAATGGTATGGCCAGTAACGAACAAATAAAGTTAATACATATATAATTAAAGAGTAAAATTACTTCAATAGTAATATACACCTCTTATATAAATCCTATAAGATTTCCCAATAATATAACCATTTTCAGATTGTATGAAGACCAAATAAGCAGAAAATCTCATATTCACCTCTCATCTATCTTATGCATATTTAGTAAAAACAGTACACAAATGGTATTTTTCTTCAAGATTGCAACAGGAGATATCTAATGGTATCATCAATTTTCTATCAGTAATCCTACTTCAGGAAATACCACAATCACCCCTTTAATCTCAAATAAAACCCCTAAAGTCTAAGAAGGCTTGTAAACAACTTTTCAAAGATATAACCAATTGAAGATCTGAATTATTGCTTCAATTTTGAATACCTTAGAAACTTTCATACCCAAAATTTGATAAGGGATCTTGTCTCGAAGGTTTATTTGAAGCATACCAAATTACAAAGATTATAAAGCCCTGTAATTCTTTTCTCTTAAACTCTTTATATCTCAAATATGGACTGAGATATCTTTTTCGGAATGTGTTTTAGCAATTTTCATATGTACCAGACCTTTACCATCCAATACAGCTACCTTCCATTTATATGCAAACAAATGAAATACAGGAAGGGCCCTGTATTTTCTTTTTGATGAGCATTTGGAAACTCATATTTAAAAGACACTTTTTTTCAAGACATATGCAAAAAAATCTTTTTTAATTATTTTTTTGGAACTACACATCTATACTTGATCAAGAAATTAAAAATGGAAAAACCATTGCAAGCAAAAAAAATGATTTAAATTTCAAAAAAAGACAATGGCAAGTAAAAATGAAGAACCAACAAGTGAAAAAAACCATCAGATTTTAAAAACATGACAGGTTACAAAACTAATAAAATACTCAGCCACCTTGAAAGTTTTGGAGCTTACTGAAAGAGAAATATGATCTTCATCACTAATCCATTCACTGAATGATTGAGTAATTTTCACAAAACCAGCTAGATGAAACAGATGGATGTGTTAATTCTTCAAATTAAGTTTTTAATGTTAGTTCTTGAGTTATAATCTGTTTCAAAATTCTTTCAGGATCATTCTTGAGAAGCCGGCTGCAAGATTCATATCTTTTAATTTGAAGAAGAGTATTTTCTGGTTTATTAATTAATCATTTACCTAAAAAAAGAAGTCTGGCTGAAATTGAGTGTGGAAGTGGTAATTTTAGGGGTGACAAGCAAAGATTGCAGGCTTGGAAGGGTTACTGAAATTTTGATTTGGCATCCTCAAGTTTGTGTTTTGGAGTTGTTGGAAACAAACTAAAATTTACTTTTTTTTGGGTGATTATTAAAAGAAATGGCTTGATGAGAATGGTGAAAAATAGTTTTTGTGAGATTTTGATATAATGAAAGATAGAGAAGTGAGTAAGAGCAAAAGGGTGAGGTGAAAAAAATGATGAGTTCATTTTTTTCGAAATGGAGTGAAAAGGAATACAAGGGAGGGTAAAAATAATTGAATGCCAAACAAGGCTCTTGACCTCTGAAAAATGAGAGGCAAGGGCTGAAACACATACCCACATCAGGTGCATCCACATAGCTTTTCTGCCTACATTCTCATACTTTGGGAAGGGAACTTTACTGGTTTGATACTTGAAATAATGGTAGTTTATAGCTTCAAACCTCTCAGAATGACTTATATTCATAATCCAAATGCTCTGGGTGCATGTTAAAAGTGCTGAATTGGCCTGTGAAAAGTTTTTTCATCCTGTATCGATCTATAATGATCATTTGTAGTCCAAAATCCACAATGCAGACTATGCTGATGTCAAGGTTGATTTTAAAGAACATTTATTCAGCCTCAAGAGTGATAAGGATTCATCTTAAGACGTGTGAGGATCTTATAAGACACTCAAAGTACCCGAAAGGGATGAAAGAAGGCCTTTTATCACTGAAAAAGGACCTCGTCATCATCAATAAATATCGTAGCATTCAAAAACTGTCTTATACCAGTAGCTCACTTAGAATAACATTGATATAATGAAGCTTATTAATCATTGTGGTAATCTTCATAGTCAATTTATATTATATTATTGAAACCAAGGTTCTTAGTAAATTTATCACCACTTTTATCAAATAGCAGTAAAACCTTTTTATTTATTTTATACTATTTTTACCATTTCACAGTCATAGTTCTAGCTTTTACTTACTGTCTTTAAGCTACTACATAGACTCACCCTGGCAATATATCCTTTCTAGCTGATAAATTCAAAAGGAAAAAAGAATAAGCTGAAGGTTTTTCACAATATATATCTCCATCTTTTTAAGCCCAAATATTACATCAAATGTCCAGCCACTCAATGCTATAATCGTCAACACCTTCAAGGCTCAGTATCGTTTCTGATATCTTTCATTAGCCATTTGCTATCACAATAATAATATTAGCTCAAAAAATATATATTATATTGCAAAATTTAGTTCCATGCAGCTTTTCCACTTTTATTGGTACTCAATAACCACAGAAGCCATCAACAATTTCTGGGAACATACCAAAATTGTACTTAAACTTCAGAAAGTTTCGAATGAATTTGCCTTGGTTGAGGCTCAATATTCTCTTGAAAAAGAGAGCCTAAAATTTGAAGACTTAGTATTAATTCCTCTCCAAAATTTCATTCTTATCAAGGACCTATTAAGACTAGAAAAAGAAAAAAATTCCATCTCACTTCAGCCATTTAGGTATTTCATAAAAACCAAGCTTTTTCTCATAAAATTGAAGAGGTCAATTCTGAAGAGCCTGAACTACCAATACCTCAACTTCCAATTATTCAAAAGGCTTTCTCAGATCTACTAATTTACACAGTGTCTTCCTTACACATAGAAGCTGATCAGGCTTATGAGGCTTTAGAGAGCTACGAAATGTACTTAGACTCCCAAATACATAGTAAAAAAACCTCAGTGTTTAACTATTTAAAGTGTAAATGAGATTTCTTTCTAATAGTGTTTGCATCTAAAGTGGAACTTGTCCAGAACCATGCAAAAATGGATCCACAGAGATGTTGCCTGCAAAAACGAAGCGGCTAAACTAACAAACCTGTCATCTTCCATAACAACAAAACCCTATTCCCAAAAAAAGCTGTAGCTCAACCTCTCAAAACCCATAATTACTTTTCTTCATACAAATATATTATCACTTTCTTCGTTTTTTCTCATATTCTCCATATTACTTCTTTTATTCTTTCTACAGTACTGTACTTGGCTGTACCATATATTTTCCAGACCTTTACAGTATGTTAATCCACCACCCCATTTACATTAACTTAATTTCACTAAAACGTCCACCTCATCAACAAGTGTTTTGCACATGGTCGGGAAAAACAATTTCCTTTTCTGTTTCTGATTATTCCTCTCGCTTATCTCAATCAATGCACACCATAATTGAAGATTATGATCTGGATTTTTTTGAAAAAGGACTCAAACAGCTTTACAAATAGACCAAAGAGTATAAAAGAGCTTTTAGAGAAACAGAAGACCACTTTAATCAAAAATGAAGAGGAATTATGGTTAGTGAATCAGGGGACCCTTGCGGAGGATCAGGGGATAGTCAAGGAGCTCATCTACTGAAATAAAAATGCTGATGGATCAATAAACCTGACAAAAACTCAATTTGAAGCATTGAGTCATTTGATGAAGTATGGTAAAATGCTTCAAATTACAAAGCAGTCATAAATTAAGCCTACCAGAGAAGTAAATAAAAAAGAAGAAGAAATTCATGGATTACAAAGGTTGTGTGTCCATTTTAGCACAGAATATCAAGCTCATTGATTGGAACCATTAAAACATGAACAATAAACATATAACTGTAGGCAATTTCAATTCACTTTCCCAGAATTGAGTCTTAAACATCCTTGTATATCTGGATTATTGATAGACAAGACTGAATTTCAAACAAAGAATTAAGAGAGTGGCTCCTTCAGAACCAAGAATATATCATCTGTGAAGCATAATCAAGTTGATAAACCTATTGAGCACTTGATTGAACAAGAAATCAATATAAATTAAATCATAAATCTTGACATTATTTAAGCAAAGTGGAAGGAATCTGTGCTCCTCTATGGGATAAAAAGAAGTAAGTGGCTTAATCCCTTTAAGTGTGTGCTTCAGTTTTTTAATTTCCAAAAAAACTTTAAGAAACTATTGGAATAATGGCAACGCA
Source organism: Austropuccinia psidii (assembly GCA_023105745.1). Lineage (NCBI taxonomy): Eukaryota > Fungi > Basidiomycota > Pucciniomycetes > Pucciniales > Sphaerophragmiaceae > Austropuccinia > Austropuccinia psidii. The sequence goes on from JALGQZ010000020.1 coordinate 4,893,704, forward strand.
TTTGAAAAAGGTTCAGAAGACGTTAAGATAAAATAACATGCCTCGAGTCACTTTTGAGTGAATTAAACCCAGCTGATCTTTTCAAAATGTATATTACTGGGTTGCTTTATGCATATGTCAGCTCTCTATTCTTAATTTTTGGTTCTTTTTACTGTATAGATTTAACATGTTGTGATAGAATTCCATCAGATAAAGGTTTAGCCTTCACCCAAAGCAATTGCATCAAGTCTAACAACAGAGAAATCACAATTCCATTAACATGTAATACAACTGGGACCAAACAGCTTCCATTGTTTTTCATTGGAAAGTATGAAAGGCCCTGCTGTTTTGAGAAGAATTACCCCTTTCAGTTAGGTTATCAATACTATTTCAACATCAAGGCATGGAAGAACTTAAAGATCTTGCAGCACTGGATCACTGGCTGAAACAATGAGCTTCAATAAAAGAATCTTAAACTTTCTTTGAGAAATCTTGTACTAAAGCCATCAGACTCTGTATTAGTGAATTTTTCTCCTTCCTTTGGTTGAAGGGAGTCTTTTTCTTCCCTCTTCCCCTTGCCTATTTTTGGAAGCCACCTGGGATTAGAAAGAATGGCTTTTTTTGAAGGACCTGCCACTGGCTTTTGGGCTCCTGTTAGGTGTGTAACTGCTAATTGTTGGTTTTATTTTTCCAAAATAGTGCCTTATATATCTTCTTCCTCTTTCAGATATGATTCTTTCTTTCGGATGGTTTCATGTGATTACAAGGTCTATGAGGTGTGCAGGGGACATCTTAATCAGTTTTTTGCTTTAATTCAAAACCTGTATTCCCAAGGGTATTTGATTTTTACTGGGCCTTGTACAAACTATAGTTGAATTCTTTGAGAATTTGCCTTTAAAGTTTAAAACAGGATTAATAATATTTCTTTTTCCTTTAGAAGGAACAATATTACTTTCAACTGCAGCTTTATTGATGGTTTCTTGGACCTCTTGATGGCTATGGGTGTCTATTGCTTTTCGGAAATGAGGGCTTCACCGTTTCTTTTGCCTTTAATATTCCGAAAATGGTCTTCTGGGTCACAAGAGGTGGGCGAGGGGCTCCTATGTGACTGTGTTCAAAGTGGAATTTAATTTTCTTCCTCTAAAAGAAAAATATTCTGTCAAAGTCAGTTCTGCTGTCTTTTTCTTATTATGCCACTGCAGATGTGGTGAAATATGTATTTGGAAGTTATTTTCTGATAATTTAAAAGAAATTGAAACGTAAGACCGACTTGAAAATTGGAATTTTCAGTTTTTTATGTCAAAAGAGTGCGAAAAATAGTTTTCAAATTATTCTCTGTAACTTGGGAAGAATTTGATTTCATGATGAATATGAAATAAAAAAAATGACTTAAATTTTCAAATTATCAATTTTATTCATCAAAAAGAGACAAAGAAGTTTTTGAAGATATTATCTATGACTTGAAAATAGTATTCAATATTCAAAAATAAGTGCTAAATACAAGGAATGAATTGAAATTTCAAATTATTAGTTTTTGTTTTGTACCTCAAAAATAGTGAAAATATATTACAAGTTATTATTTATAGCTTAAAATGATTTTTTATATTTTAAAGATGAAATTCAATTATAAAAAGACATAAAAATTGAAACTATCATCTTCTTATGTGAAAAATTGGTTAAATTATTTTTCAAGAAATAATTTATGACATAAAATCAAATTTAGTAGCTCAAAATGAATTTTCAATATAAGAAATTACTTGCAAAATTAAATTAATTAAATTTTACCCCTGAAAAGGCTCCCAGCTATGTTTAAAGTTATCATTTATAGCATAAATAACTTCCAAATCCAAAAAATGATTTAACAAATGGAAATTTTCAATTTTTCATCTCAAAAGAGTAAAAATATGTTTCAAGTTATTATTAATACCTTAGAAATGATTTTAATTTTAAAAAGGAACTTCAAATATAAGAAATTGCTCAAAAATTTCAATTATTTACTTTTAGATCAAAAAATGAATAAAACATAGCCTCAGATATTATCTATAACTTGAAAAGAATTTTGCATGTAAAAAACGACTTAAAAACTCAAATTATATAATTTTTTCATTAAAAAATGTTTGAAAATGATTTTTTCCATTGAAAAATGTTTGAAAATGATTTTTTAAGTTATAATTTATAATTTAAAACTGATTATAACATCTCAAAAACCATTTCAAGCATAAAAAATGACTCAAAAATTAAGATTATTACTTTTTTAAGTCAAAAAACGGGAAAAATAGGATATAATACTCTGTTTCATATCACTGAAAATTATACTATTATTTTATATGAAAGAGAATACTACAGATATATTTTTACACAAAAAATGAACAACAAAAGAACTCATTTTTATGCTTCACTACACACAGAAAAGCTCCAATAAATTAAGAAATTGCTGTTTTTCAGAAATATTATTCTCTAAACTGTAGAACGTGCACCCTAAATAGGTTAAAAACAATTTACAGGACCCCCAAATGTCACTTTGAAGCTTCTTAGAAGCTCTTAGACAGTGATTAAAAGCTCTAAATATTATTCTGAAATGTGTGAAAGATGTGATAATGAGATTGAAGGGATATTTGATAATCCTGTTGAACGTCCTGGTTTGAATTATTCTTAATTGGATTATTATAATACAAACTTCAATAGTTAATACTAAAGTTATATTCTGAATAATCTAGGGTCACTTCTGTGCAAGAAAGTATACCCATGTAAGAGTAAGTCAATCAGATGAGGGGGGATTTTATAATGGGGGCGATCCTCCTTTTAACTCAAATAAGTGTTGAAATAGACGAAGAATCTATTTCCACATTGATAGACTAAATATATTCAATTAGGTGGTTGGTCTGTGGTCCAACATAACCAAAATGATATATATTAATGTCTAGATTTGGTTTTTGAACCACGTCATAACTGTTTGTGACCACATAGGTTCAACTGCTTTACCAATGGAATATTCATATTTTTGCTACATGCAAGGATTAATTCAATGATCCAAACAGAATTTCTTGGGGAACCTTATTACTCAAGCTATGAGTAATCCATGTAAAAAAAGCTATGGAATGGTTTTGACACCTCATGAATAAATTCTTGGAATGGTTTCCCACAGTACCACTCAATAAAGTCTATAGTGAAGCTTTCAAATATCTAAGATTAGTAATCAAAAGATAGGCAGAATTTTGGTGGCTCTGAAACCCCATAATTCAATTATATGGGATATTATTCCACAATACCACTTGGTATGGCATTCTAACCATAAACCTTGATTAGCTTGGTCAACTTTGGACATAAAGGCCTCGGAAGTAGCTCAAATTGTAGGCGAAGGAATGCCATTTGGCTCGGCTAAACCTTTCAAACACTTTGGCTTAAGTATTTCAAATTTGTACAGGGTAAAAGGATTTTTACCTTTTTTGTAAAATATTATTTTTCTCACTTTCAGAGAAAAATGTTGAGCTTTTTAAGATACAGGGATAAGGGTTAAATCTTTATTCAGAATTTCTATAGCCCTTTTGGCGAATAGGCTATTTGACCGTTCTCTAATCAAAACTCTGGAAATTGGATGGGAAGTGAAGAAATAGTATTATTTTTTCAGCTTGTTCAAATAATATTTGAATGTTAATTTCTGCTCCAGTGGTTCTAGAGTCTTGGAAGTGGTACCATTTTATAGCCCTCATTGAAATATTCATTAAAACCTACACTCAGTGGATCAGTGGTCCAAAATCTACTTTTTATATTAGTGAAAGAGCTATTTTATTTGACCTTTAATTTGATAGAAAGAATTAGATGTGGAATTGTGGGTAAATGCTAGAGAAATATCCAAATGGGTAATCTCTGAGACAATAATACATCCTAAAAGCCATTCAGCTCCATGTGAAAACTGGAAGCATGGATTTGCAACTTCTCAATAATAGAGTAGGGAAATTGTATGTTACAGAAAATTTAGAATTCTGCAAGATACAAATTCATATTAGAATTGTGATACCTTATCAGATTCTAAACAAATAAGTCTCAGGATAGCAATTTTCTCTGAAATGAGCTGATAATTAGGGTAAGCAGATATTAATATTTCAAATGAAATGAGGTCAGCTTTCTGAACTTTTTAATACCCAGTGGTAGGAATTTAGCTCACAACTCTCAGGCTGAGTCTATGAAGGAGCTATAAGAATAGTATATATAACTCAAAATATGACTGTGAAATTGTAAAATCAGCTTATGAAAGATATTCAAAAGTTACTGTGAAGAAGGAGTTGTGGTGAGCCCTATGTAACTCCCTGGATGCACCTTTATCAATTGGTTTATTATAATAAAAGACTACAATAGTTAAATTCCAATTATAACTGTTTATCTTCCCAGAGTATAAATGTTTTTGACAGTTGTAATACATACAAATTTAAGAGCAGGATGGGAATTTTTCTTTTAGGCAGAAAAAAGTCCCTTTTTATCCTGAAAATGGTTGAAAAGGTCCTCTAGACCAGTTCACATTGAAGGAGTGAAGATTATTCACTTCCAAAGACCTTCTTGTGGTTTTCACAAAGCCTGTATAGCCTGTATTGGGCTTATATGTGGTTTGAAACCAAATCTGGGAATTTTTCACCAATACCGGGTGAAAATTGTATCTGAAAACCACCCAGCCCTCTTTTGATGTGTATGACATGTAGAATGCTGTACAGAACCTTTTTAGGAGCCCTGTATTAAAAAATACAAGAGCTACTGAAGAAGAAACAGGTTCCATTGTCTAATTTACACATCATATTCAAGGATATGGGAAAGTATCCCTGTCACAGGGGCTTTTCTAAATGAAGAGGGCCTGGAACTCAGTGAAAAGATTTACTTATGGAGGGCTCAAGGGAAGCACTGAAATGAGAAGAGAAATAAGATAAAAGGGAGAATTGCTACTGATGAAGTAATGATCATTAAAGGAAATGAAATAAAAACAAAATCAATAACAAAGAGCCAACCACAAATAATCCTGAATCACTGTTTAAACCACTTCAGAAAGGAGAGAAGGATTAATAAGGATATGAATACCAGGACTCTACTGAACAGGTCAGAAAAGGCTAAGACTAACTTAAGATTTAATAGAATAATACCTCTTGAGTGAAACTAGAATAATATTAATAATAAATCAAATATTTTAATCAACTGGGGAAAAAACCCCCAGGTGGGTGAAAGGGTCTATGTGAAAAAATGCAAGCCTGGAGTTTGAGGGTTGAGAACCCATTACTGTGTTCTGGAGGAATCTTTATTTGATATGTAAACCTGTATTGGTGTATCCAATATAGGTGCAAACACCTGTATTGAGGACAGGACTGTATTTAGTGAATGCCTGTATTGAGATGTATTGAGGTTTGAAACTGTATTTAGTGGATGTTCCATGAAACCCCCTTGCTGATTGGGTGTTGGGAGATATTCAATTGGTAATGGTTGGTAATTCCCTTCCTGTGTCCATGGCTGTGACAATCCCACAGTAAAGGTGTATTGGCCCAACTGTGAAATTTTAATCTTAAATCTGCCATACCTTTGTCAGCTTTCAAGATATTTAGGTCAAAATTGGTTAATTGTGTAGCCTGGGATGGGGCCTACACATGTTTACCACATTTTGTATAGGTAGCATTCAATATGGCAACGCTATACCATGTTAAATTGCCATTATCTGAATATGGATTTATCTCAGATCCTGTATTGAAACTGTCTGATCCATGAATTTGGTTCTAAAGGGGCTAGGGGGAAATGGATGGTACAATCAGATATCCTTCATTGTTTCCTTTTAAAATGACCCCACTTTAGTTATCTCACACCAAAACTATAGGAGCTAGATGAGAGTGAGTATTCTATTCACCCTTATTTGGCATTAATTTGGCCATAACTTCTGTAGTTTTGATACTATCTCAGTTTTGCTAGTACCATTTGATAGCCCTTAATGAGAGCTTCAATTTGAACACTCATATGATGTGGTACAGCCTCTTTCACTGGACTTTATATGAGAGTTCAAAATTCAAGTTTATTCTCAGCAACTATTTTAAGCCTGAATAACTTTGTTATTATTTTTTCTATGATTATGTGACTTGTATATTTGGAAATAGGTGAGTTTCCTATTTTATTTGATACTTCTTGAGCTGTTTTTGCTCAAATCAATCTTTTGGTAGTATTTTACTCTACCATTGGTTTATGATATTTTGGCTTTCATGCTTGTGCTCTGGTTTTCAGTCACAGGCTGACATACCCTTCCTCTAAAAAGGCTAAAATTGATGAGAATTTTCATTCCTCCTAGAGACTCCAAATCCTATGAGGTGAAGGTCACCATCTGGTATGGCATCTTCTTCCAACCATTTATCTTTATGGTTTGGTTCTGAAATCTGACCAAATAATACTTATGGTCTTTTGTGTTTAGTCTTACCTTCATGGCCTTCATGATTTTTTCACTGGGCCAGGGGATTCCTCTACTTCCACAATTTCCTGTGGAGTGTGGCTCTTGTTTCTGGAGGGGAACTTATCCTCTCCTGTTTGGTGGTAAGGTTTGACTGAACTCACTGGGAACACTGGGTGTTTCCCAGAGAATTCTTTTGTGAGTCTGACCTCAACTTCATTTTCCCTATCAATTCAATGATAGTGAATGGTCCCACAAATGATTCTCTAATTTTCTTTTGGACTTTGAGGATTTTCAAATTCAAAGTGCACACTAACACTTGGTTCCTTTCTCTGAAGTCTGGTTCCTTGTGGGTTGTTTCATATGTTTGAGAATTGTATTCTTCTGCCTCAATTATGCATGTTAAAGCTGCATAACATGCCCTCTTCCACATATCATGCAAGTCTTTGGCTTTGGAGTGGAATGTCAGAAGGTTTTTCTTCAAGTGATCCACATTCAATAATGGATTCCACCCTTTCTCTAACAATGAGCATGATTTTCCTATGGTAAAGTGCTGACTTGAATTATAAGCCAGTTGGATTACTGGTAGAAGTGTATCTCAGTTATGGGTATACCCTTCATGGTCCTTGTATTTGATGCCATATGCACAGACTCCTATTATGATGTCCTCCATTGTTTGTACTATCCTTTCAGATAGGCTCTCTGTCTGTGTATGGTAAGCTGTAGAAAATGCAAGTTTAGTTCCAAGAATATCATAGAGGTTATTCCAAAATTCTGATATGAACCTTTGGTCCCTATCACTAATGATGATTTTAAGGACTCCACATGTAGTTATGATGTTATTCCAGAATAAAAATGCTATTTCCATAGCTATGTCCTCTTTTTGAAATAGCAGGTATCTGAAATATTTACTCTACCTGTCTGCTATGACTAGGAAAGCATTGAACCTTCCTTTGTCTCCTGGGACAATTCCTGTTACCCAGTCCATGTTAATGGCTTCCCATGGGTTCTTGGGTTCCTCTATGTGTTGGAGTAGCCCATAATTGTCCCCACATTCCCTTTTTTGCTTCTGGAATCTTTCATAAGTGTTGATGTATTAACTGAAATATTTTTCCCATTTGAGCCACCAAGATGTGCTTTATACCCTCTCTTTTTTACTGTCTTCACTCCTGTGTCCCATGTAGGGGCATTCATGGCATTCTTGCAGGATCAGGGAGATATGGTCCCAGTCTACCACTGTGAGGGAACTAGTGTGCGTCTCTCTGTGATAAAGGAGTACATCTATGCATCCCTCCTCTCCTGGGTAATCTCAAAACCTACATCTTTTTAACATAACTTATATAAGCTACTAGTTATGTGGGAAAAGCTTTTGATGTAGTCCCAGTAGTAGCTAGAGAATCCAAGAAAATATTTCATCTGTTTTATGGCCTTTGGTACTGGCTTTTGTAGTACTGCTTCTCCTTTTTTCTGATCTATGGACAGGCTAAGGATTGAGGCTGTGAGCATTGAGGTATATTTTATATGCCCCAATAGGCAACAAATATCATTAAAAATAAATTTTGAACTATGCATAACCCATAAGTAATGCATATATTCAAAATTCATTATATTTTATTCCAGAAAAGATGAATAACATTTTTGTGAGTAATCAAATCTTTAGATTTAAGACCATATTTGGATTCTAAACAAAAATTCACCTAGGGTACCTCAATAGAGTGAATAAGCTGAAACTAACTTTAAGAGGTGGCAATATGGAAAATAATTCAATACCACATAAAAGAATTGTGAAAATTTTGGTTTTTCTCAATTTAACACCAAAATAATGGGAATGTGAGAAATCCCATGTTACATATACACTAAGAATAGCATTATGCATGTTTGTGGCACTTAATATTATGGTATTCTTGCATACACTTTTGGTACACCCATAAAGTATATCAGTTTTTGAGCCTGAATTCCTATTTTGGATGCAAAAATAGTAAAGGGGGACAAAAGACATCAAAGAGAGCCAGGGACCCAACGTCTGAGGCCTCTGACACATGGACAGCTCTAAAGCTTGTGTGAGCCTTAGAGGTAATTTCATATACCCAAAAGACCACAAATAAAAAATTAGCACATAAATATAAATAAAATAAATTTATTTATATTATTAAAATGAAAATAAAAAGATAAATATAAAATTATATTCACAATTAAAAATATAATTACAATTTAAAATTACATTAAAATTTTGAAATTGTAAAATTACATTTATACTTGAAAAAATTAAGTAAAAATTAATTTTTAACAAAATTGTAAAAAAATAAATAAATTTGGAAAAAAGTCAAATAAAACTTTTATATCTTTTTATCCAATAAATAAACATATAAAAATTATTTTAGCATTGGATTCCTCATAAAAAATCAGGTGGGGTCACCTCTGAGTGAAAATTTTGTAACTCAACTCTAAATAAGCTTAAATTAAGTTTTTAGTATTTTCTGTATGAAAATTGAAAATCCTCAAAACTTTGATTTAATTCACATCACATGTAGTGTTAATCACCAAAATTTGTGTTAAAATTGAGGTGTTGTGTATATTTTAGAAGTTATGAGGAATTAAAGTATTTTCAATTGAAATGTCAAAATGTGCACGTGTATTACATAAGTGAACTTTGATTTAAATATGAGTTCTCAATTATTACTGTATTGAACTGTACAACTCAACTGAATTACATATTTAAACTATAAGTATAATACATGATGAGGAATTAAAGGAAAAATAAATTGGAAAGATTAAATTTGGGGGGGAAAAGGAACTCCAGCTCTAAGGGGGAGCTAGACCCCCAGAATCCTTGCTGACAGGCGTGTGGTGTCAAACTTCACGCAAAAGTTCATCACTTTTGGCCTGGAATTGAGTTACAAGATCTGTGGACTCAATTGATGATGAGGTTTTGATACCAACTGGGGTAGTTTTAGCTGCTGCCAAGAGGGTAAAACTACCCTTAAGATAAAACAATCATAGTAAAAACAGTTTTAACTAGTTTCTACATCTCTTACACAAATTCTGACGTGTTTTGAAGGCTCTAGACAAGGTATTTCTATAGTGATGGCTGATTTAAGGGTCTAAAATGGCTAAAAATGGCTAAAAATGGCTTAAACCAGCCTTTTTTTGGTCCAAACCAGGGTTCAATAATGCCATAATTGGCTTTTCTGTTGTAATACTATTTTTCACGACTGACAAGAGTAAATTTTAATTTCGGAGTAAGAAAATTGATGGCTATAAAAGAATGTCTTCTTTGCCCTACTTTTCTCTTCATGTTAGAATCTTTTTCTTTTATAATTAGTTTAATCACTGTTAAACCAATCAATAAAAGATTCCAACCACCATTTTTAAAAAAATTTAATCCTTTTAACCACTTGAAAAAATCATTATAATCATTTTTTGTAACTCTTATAATCATTTTCACCCCTGAACCACCCCAAAAGTGAATTAAAGCATCTTTCATCACTGTAAACTTTGTCACTTTGTTTCCAAATTCACTCTGGTCACTTTTGGGTGGATTTTCTCTTTAATATTCTTTTTAAATACTTTTTTCTTTAATTAATTGCTTGAAGTTCTTTGCTCAATTAATTCCAATTGAAATTGACCTTGAAGAAATTTCTTTTGTAGCCTTAAATATCTCTTGTAGAATATTTTTGGATAAATGTTTTTTTTTGGTAAAAAAATAAATCTTTATAATATTATTGTTTTATACTAAGAAAGTGATAAACAATAAAATTGGCGTGTTTTCTCATGAAAATAATATTTCTTACTATTTTTAATTGATTTTTACCTTATACAAATTTTTAGGACAGGAAAAGTACTTGATTTTTTATCAAATTTTAATATCCATGGCTTATCTTGGCCTACTTAGTATACTAATACCTTTTGGGAACTTGGTTTCCAAGTTAGAATCTAATTAAATCATAAGAAAATAGCAAATAAGCTTCTATTTTGATGTGCCAAGGAGGTAAAAAGCAACTTAGACTACTTTAACCATTTCAATTATTAATGATTTTCCATCTATAAGCCCTAAAAGGATAATTTAATCCATTTTTGGACTAGTATCCATTGATTTACACCATAGCAACCAGCAATATAGTATTATTCGCAATTCTACTTAAAAATGAGGTACAAATTTCAAAAATTTATTCAATATACAATTCTCAATGAATAATTTTGAAACTTTCAAGACCAATTAAGAAAGGTATACGTCATATAAAAACCAAAAATAATCATACTTTTATAAGTAAAATTCAAATTTTTACTTACAGTCCCTTTTTGATAATTCCATGTGAAATACTGAATCTTCAAAAATTCAAAGAAAATACAACTTGTGATTAAATTTCCAATATCCTTGATAGTGTTGATAAAGTAATGTTTATTTTGAAATAAAAGAAGATTTACAGTTGTTACTCATTTTATTCTTAACCTTATTTGGGTTGGTAGTCACGTAAAAGCATCAATTAAGTAATTATGATAATCTTACATGACAACAGATGATGCAATCATTGTTCCAAGAAGGATTACTTGTTTTCCAGTTTTCTCCATGGCGCACCTCTGTGAGCTGTTTTAGACTTAAAAGAGGCCTCCTCTTGCTATTTTTTCGAGATCATCACATTATTCAATTATACCATAATTACCAACAAGTAAGTATTAGTTAATCTTTTCTTAAGTTTTTTATTCTTTCAGAATCAATCAGAAAGACGTGAAATTATAGAAATCAACTACATATTGTTTTAATATTTTCACAAATCAATTCTGATACATTAAATACACAATTATCCATCAAATTCCTCTAATATTATCATTTAATAAGTTCCTTGGAGTATTAGCAAGGGTTTTGTCTTAATTCTTAACTGTTTTTCTCTAGTAATAGTTTTCTTCAAGAATAATACCTATAATTATTCTTTCAAAAGATAATTATATATTAAGATAATTTTATCATTATAATAAAAAAGCTTTATTATTAAGTACTTCTGGTAATTGATTCTTGTAGAAAATTAACGCTTACTGCTATAATCAGTGGTAGTGTATAACAAGTAAAAGTAATAATTGATTAATTAATTAATTAATTGTGGTTACAATGATTTTTTATTATTATATTTGATAAGAACAGTAATAGTACTGTTGATTAATAGTAATATGATCAACAATTTTATAGACACGTCTTACATTTGGGGGCCTGGCCATGTATTTTGAGCTTTGTACCCTTAATTGATATATTTTCAAGTTCTACAATATATTAATTCAATTAATTTTTCTTTCAATTTGAAGGTAAAATTATTTTTATTTTTGAAATTGTCTTTAAAATATTTTTCATTGAGGAATATGGTTTAATGTTATATTGCTTTACATGTGGCTTTTTCACATTCAAAAACTTATAAAATTATTCTTTTAGCTACTTTGAATTAATTTTGAATCAACATCTTAAGTTTTAATTTTTTTTTCTTTGAAAAGAATAATTTTTTTGATATCAAAAAAAATAATAAGCTTATAAAGAAATCTTTGAAAAATCTCTTCAGTGTAAAAAATATTTTTTCTTTTATAATTTTTTTCTCTAGTGTCTTTGATAAAATACTGTCCAGCTGGTAACAGACTCAGTAAAAAAAAAATTGCCAGTTCAGAATCTGAAGACAGTATTGAAGTGTAAATTGCTAAAAGAGGCACTTCATTCCAAACAGAAAAAAGTAAAACAACCTCCAAAAGGTATGTATTTTTGACTTTATTCTTAATTGTTTTCTCTCAAACTGAAGTAAAATGGTGCACACGAGAAATGGAAGCAACTATTCAGTCCAGCCAGATGGATGTGGACAAAGAAGAGGCAATATCAAGTCCAGAAGTGGAAAGTCTTCCTCAAGAAAGACACATCTGGAGGATGCCAGAGTTTCCCCCCATTCCTCAAGTTCTGCACCCACAAACTTTGATGTGAACTCTGAGTCTGAACTAATTAATGATAATATTTCAAGGGCTGAACCAATTTCAAGTGGAAGCATTAGAAACTCATCAATACCAATACAAGGATTGGTACAGAGAAGCCAAAGAGGAGGAGTGGCCAATATGCCCAAGCCTTTGGCAGGGGTCCATGAACTGCTACTTACACATCAAGAGCTTTCTGGGTCAAGAAAAGACCATAGAACTCTTGGGAGGATGGAGCCTCTTGTCTTGCAAAGACAAGGTTAAAAAGAGAAAGAACTTTTTGAAAAATAAAAGTCTTTTATCCATAGACCAGAAGAAGTAACCGGAAATGACTCCAGCTTTGGAGAAAGAAGGCCCAGTGGCATCTACCAGCTTCAAACCAGCTCCAGAAGTGTCCAAAGACAAGCCCAAAGGACCTTTGAAGAAGCATAAAGGTCCCAAGAACCATCAGGGAAGAGGAAAAGGAAAAGAAAATTGGCACAGAACTTACCCACAAGGGTATGGGATCCCCAAATTTGAGCCTTCAGCCATGGATAGTGTCTTCAATATGGCCAGAACTCTCATGGAGTTCACAGCCAAAAAGTAGGAAAGGATGAGAAGAACATTTCCATGCAAATAATACAAGAAATACAATTTGTTAAATCCAGTATTGATGTAGTATTTGGCAAATTTGATGCAAAGTTAAATAAAATAACATCAGATATAAGTGAATTACAGATAAATTACAAAACTTCTACTGAGTGGTATAAGCTGAAAAATGTCAAGATTGATTCAATTACCAACACATGTAACAGAGTTGAAAGTAAATGCCAATTTCAAGAGGATGAAATAGGAGATATTTCCATTTCATACATCAATGAAAAACTTGCAATTCTGAGAGGTGTGGATTTGGAAATAATTAATAGTATCAATCAGTTTGCCACACATTTGGCAGAACCTGACCGTGAAAGGCAGAAAATAAAGAATGAAATAATTGTAAATGTGGGGCAAATTCATAAGAATTATGAACCACATATGCCAAGACATTCTACACCTTTGACTGAAGAGAAACCTTCTGTAAAAGGAAGTTTGACCCCCTTTTTAGGAGAAAGATATTCCCAAACTGGAAAAATGGCCAACATTCTCTGGTGAAGGAGAATACAATCATATTGAGCTCATCAGAACAATTGATATGTTACAAGAGGATTTTCACATACCTGATGAAATAATATTCAGCAAGCTACACTCCTTGGCTACTAGAACTGCAAAGAAATGGTATTACAAAATGAGACAAGATCATGGTAAACATGATTGAACTTGGTGGAAATCTGAAATAATCACCAAATGGGCTAACAATTCTTGGAGATTTAAGATTGAAATTTCTTTTGAAAGTTCCATTTTGAACTCAGGAAAGGATAAACCACTTACTTGGTTCCTCAAACAAAAGACAGATTATCTGCCTTACACCCAGATATGTCTGACTCTATGATTATTATGAAAATATTAAAAAAATGTGGAGCATAACTAGAACATGCTAACAAGTGCAGATGTGTAGAGCCTGTTCAACAGAAGACTACATCAATGCCATGGAATATATCATTACTAAAACAAGGATTGGTAAAACCTGGACTAGAAGCCCTATGGAATCCAAAATGGTCTCAAAAGCTTCCAGAGAAGATAAGAGGCCTGAAGAACTTGTCTTGACATGTCATAAAAGTGGAAGTACCTCACATTTAGCCAACACGTTGTGGGAACTCCTTTTTTTGTGGGATAAATAATAGGAAGTACCTTGAGGGGGAAATTATTGGTGAGTCTGTTTTGAATTTCAGAATTAGCCAATAACCATGGGTGCTAAGGTGTATTAGCTGCCCCTCTAAATATCCTCAAAAAGATACCCTTTTTGATGAGATCACAAATCAATTATTTAGTTTTGTGGCTTTTCAATTAGAGAATTTTCTTCAGCAGTCTCTATCAGTCTGTCTATAAAATATCACTATTATAATAATGGTCATAGTTAATATTTGTTTAATAATCAATGTTTTGCTTAACTCCTTGTCATTGCTTATAATTACTTTTAATTAATTCTTCTGGGATTCCTACTTTCAATACCTGAGATATTTGAAGAATATTTCTTAGGATCACTCTTAGTATTAATAATTAATCTTGATAGCTAATTAATACTTTAAAGGCAATTTAATAATACTATCAATATAGCTATAATAATTTAATGATAAGATAATCTTTTAAGGGTGGTTCTGGTTAATATAAGGGTAAGATAGAAATAATATAATATTATTATAATACTATTAGGATCAATATAAATATAATCCAATATATCTAAAAGGTTTATGATATAAGGTATAAGGGTAAGATGATATCCCTTCTATAAATAAGGGTTATTGATAAATTAGATAGAATCACTAATGATAATATCTTCAAACACTACTTTAGCACTACTACTATAGTGGTAAGACTATCAAATAATATTAAACTCTTTCATTAAAGTTATAAATATCTTTCCTTCATTAATCATAAATGATACTATAAGATACTGAGCCTTGCTACTGATCTTTTTCAATATAAATACTAGATTATCCTACTAGAGAAGGAATGGATCAATCCTCAAGATTATTGTCTGAATCAGAAGCATTTGGGGGAAAACAGGAAGAGAGGCCCTTTATTTATACCTTTTGGGCCCTCCATAGAGCCTTCCCAAAACAAGGGACTTAGAAAAATTCCACCTTGAGACATTTTTGCTGGTGGGTAAATTGAAAATGGTGTCATTTGATCAAGATATTGCACCATATGTTTGATTGATTTCCCCATTTTGAACCTTATTATTGTCAGTTCACAGCCTTGAGACACTTTTTGCTAGTGGTTAAATTTGTAATGGTGTCCTTTGTTAAGGATATTGCACCATATGTTTGGTTGATTGCACCATACTTTTTGAATTATACTGCTATTTAAGCTAAACTTTATTCTTATTATGCACAGCCTTGAGACATTTTTGCTGGTGGTTAAATTTGGAATGGTGTCAGTTGAGACAGATATTGCACCTTATGTTTGGTTCATTGCACCATTTTTCTTAAAACTGCATTCTTATATCTACTAACCTTATTTTTCTTCTTCACAGCCTTGATTTGTATTTAATTTAGTATCTATCTATCTAAAATTTAATTTGTAAATAATACCTGTAATTTTTGTTTATGGGAGTTTAAGTGGGGATTGAGTAATGTAACACTATGTTAGCTTATATGTAAGTGCTTTTTTATGTCAAGACATGTAACACATGATGTTATAAGAGTAATTGTATCACTTAAGTAATATTACACATGCATATTCATATTGAATATTTAAGCAATCTGAATTCATTTTAAGCATATTATTTTAGCTATTATAGAGTGCACAGTATCATTTCTCTTCTTTAATCCATGATATCTAGAGAATTATTGATGTTATGGAGTTGAGGCAATATGTGACTATGGGTAAAATTTGTTGTAGATTCCAGTGGAATGTTTAGTTTTGTTATTTTAATATAATTCTTTTCCTTTTTCTTCAAATTATTTACTTTTATCTTTGTTTTCTTCTTATATATACATTATTATTATTATTGATTAAAGTTTTAGATTTGACATTGTGGATTTGAACCTTGGAAGAACTGGTATGGAATACCACAATGTGCACCAAGAAGACAAATATTAATGAATTTTAAGTCATTGAAGAAGTTCAGTGTACTGAAGAGAAAGAGGAATCTGACCTAGATTCTGCAGTCTCTGAAGATACACTGGTAGAAGACTATCCCATTGAAAACATTACAGCTTTCTTTGAGGTCATGGAAGTCCATACTCACTCGCCACACTACAATGAGAATTTTCATAACTTGATAAATATCCAGGATGCCAGAATGTGTAAAACTAAACCTGCTAGAGGTAAAGGATACACTGCTGGCGCATCTTGTATCACATAAATCCTGATAAATGATATTGAAGCCAGAGTAAATTTGGATACAGGGGCATTTTGTAGTTGTGTAGGCAAAGATTATCTTCAAGACATACTGCCTGGATGGAAGAACTGTCTATTACCAATACAGAGTGTACAATTTAGTAGTTCCAGTAATAATATGCACACTTTGGGAATATTTAACACTAATATTGTATTTCCACATCCATCAGGAAGTGTAAGAATGAAAACAGATATAGTAGTAATGGACAATTGAACATCTCAGGAAATCATTCTTGGAAATTATTGCTTGAACATTTATTGTATTCACATCAATAACCATAAAGACAGATTTTTCACAATTGCAGAAAAAAAAGACAAAAATTTGGTTTTTCCATATGCCAAACCAAATATCCATAATATCTTTTGTTAAAGATACTTACACAGAACAATTTGTGGCTAATCAACTTGTTGAAGCACAAAGTCTTTTCTTGGCTTTGCCAGCTACTAAAGGCAAGAACTGAAAGACTTTGCAAATCTAGCCAAGTCTCTCCATAGAATCTGTGATCAAAAGACAGTATTTGAGATGACACGGGAAAGAATTGAAGCTTATGAGAAGATAAGGAAAGCGCTTACAGAAGCTGCTATGCTCCTCATGCCTGACTGGAATATACCTTTTAAATTGTACATTGATGCATGTGGAGATGGGTTAGGAGAAGCCCTACATCAAGTCTAAATTATTAATGGCAAACCTGCAGAGGAACCAGTTTGTTACATCTCCAGACAAATCAAACCAACAGAAGCCATATGGAGTGTTTATGTTTGGTATGGGCACTTGATAAACTGCACTATTACCTTGATGGAAGTGGTTTTGAAGTGATAGCTTAATGTAATGCCCTGAAATCACTTCTTAACATGAAAACTCTCAACAGACATATGTTCAGATGGCAGATAGCCATTCAAGAATATAGAGGCAACATGACTATAGTAAATAAAGCAGGAAAAATTCACAAGAATGCTGATGGACTTACCAGGTCCGCATTAGCCAATACTCCTGATAACCCCGCTTATGTACCCTTGGAAGCAGAACCACAGATTCCAATTGAAGGAATAAAAATAACTGATATTGAGACTGAATTCTTTGAAGAAGTCAGAGAATCTTATAAGCAAGACAATAATTTCCATATCTTGACTTCTTTGTTATATAAAGATTGCAAAGATACATCTTTAGTCAATGTACTGGATGAGGTTTGGCAAAATTCATATTCTGAAGGACAATTTACCATAGAAGCAAACATTTTCGTGTAATGAAATTAAGTAGCAGATCTCTTACCAATACCATTCTTCATGAATACCATGATAGCATCTACTCTGGATACCTGATAGAAGACAGAAAACTTGAAAAAGTGAAGAACTGTGCATGGTGGCCATCTTGGAGAAAGGAAACCATTCAATATTTTCATACCTATGACAGATGCCAAAACGCAAACAGGTGTACAGGCAAGAATCTTTGACTGATGATTGATATTCAAGAACCAAAATCCCCTTGGGAAGTTGTTCATTTGGATTGGGTAACAGCACTTCCTCCAAGTGGTGATAAAAGTTATAATGCTTGTTTAGTCATTGTAGACAGATATAGCAAGACTCCCATACTCTTATCATGTCATAAAGATGACACTTCTATGGATACAGCTCTTCTTCTATGGAGTAGAGTTATTTCTCATACAGGATTATTTAAGAATATAATAAGTGAAAGAGATTCCAAGTTCACATATGCACTTTGAACCAATCTTCACAGATTGTTTGGGACTAAATTATCATTCTCAACTGGATATCACCCTCAAGCAGATGGACTAGCAGAGAGAATGATTCAAACTTTGGAAGAGATGATTGGGAGATTCTGTGCTTATGGGTTAGAATTCAAAGACTCAGATGGCTTTACCCATGACTAGTGCACTCTAATACCTGTATTGGAACTGGCATATAAGACATCAGTCCATTCTTCTACAGGCCAAACTCCTGCTATGTTAGAAAGAGGATGGAATCCAAGACTCCCAGCAGACACAGTGAGGAAAGACTTTATTGAAATTCATCCTCCAGATTCCAGCTTCAAGATAATTCTTGATAAAGTGAAACATCATGCAAAGCAGAGTATGCCAGAAGTGGGACAAGAGTCACAAAGTACCAGACTTCACAGTAGGGGACCTAGTTCTAGTTTCAACCTTGAATTTTGATAATATTAAAGGCCCAAAGAAACTTAAAGATTCTTATATAAGACCTTTTGTTATTTTTCCTTACATGGAACCAATGCAGTTCAAGTGGAATTTAGTGGTGAATTAGAAAATAAACACCCCACCTTTCCAGTCAGCTCAATAAAACCTTATCAACCATCTGGAAAAGAATTGTTCCCTTTAAGGAACCCAACTCCTCTGACTGTACCACCAGTGGAACATAGTGAAGATAAAAAGATAAACAAATTCATTAAAGAAAGGAGACATAGGGGTAAAAATCAAAGAGCATATCTTTTCAGATATAGAAATCCAGTACATGAAGATTAATTGCTAGCAGAATCAGAAATACCTGACTCATATAAACTCTTAAGAAGATTTAGACATGAAAGAAGGTGAAAAGCCTGAATATGTCTATAAATGTGCTTTAAATTACTTTATCTGAGTAATTTAAGCAGTTTGGACAGCAGACATTAACCCACTTTGGGGCATTTTTCTTAAAGATATTATTGATAAAATTGTAGTACAATTTTATTTTTTGGCGGGAGGGAATGTGAGCCTTGAGGTATACTTTACATACCCAAATAGCCCACAAATATCTTTGAAAAGAAATTTTGAACTATGAATAACCCATAAGTCATGCATACATTCAAAATTAAATCATGAATACCACATAAAAGGATTGTGAAAATTGTTGTTTTTCTCAATTTCACGCCAAAACAAGTTGAATGTGAGAAATCACATGTCATATTTACAGTAAGAATGGTGTTATTCATGTTTGTGACACTTATTATTATGGTATTCTTACATTCACCTTTGGTATACCCAAAGTGGATATCAATCTTCAAGCCTGAATTTCTATTTTTGTCATAAAAATAGTCAAGGGGGACAAAAGACATCAAAGAGAGCCAGGGTACCCAACTTCTGAGGCCTCTGAGGCGTGAAGAGCTCTAAAGCTTGGATCCATGGCTTATCTTGGCTTAATTAGTATACTTAAGCCTTTTGGGAACTTGGTTGGTAAGCTCAAATCTCATTAAATCATCCGAAAATTGGAAAGAACCCGCTATTTTGACTTGACAAGGAGGGAAAGAGCAACATAGACTCCTGTACCCATGTCAATTATTGATGATTTTCTATGGATAAATCCTAAAAGAGTAATAAAAACAATTTTTGGACTATTATCAATTGATTTACCCCATAGAAACCAACCATATAGTGCTATTTGTAATTCTACATAGAAATGAGGTAAAAACTTCAAAAATTCATTAAAAGTACAATTCTTAATAAATATTATTGAAGCATTCAGGACCAATTAAGAACTGTGCAGCTCATATAAAAACCAAAAATAATTATACTGTTATAAGTCAAATCAAAAGTTTTACCTACAGTCCATTTTTGATAATTCCATGTGAAATACTGAATCTTCAAAAATACAAAGAAAATACAACCTGTGATGAAATTTCCAATAACATTAATAACTTTTAGAATTTTTTTTTTTATTTTGAAATATAAGAAGATTTACAGTTGTTAATCCTTTTATTCTTGACCATATTTGGGTTGGTAGTGACGTAAAAGCAGCAATTAATAAATTATGATAATCTTACATGACAGCAGATGATACAATCATTAATCCAAAATTATTACTGCTTTTTCACTCACTTGCTTTTCAGTTTGCTCCATGGCACGCCTCTGTGAGCTGTCTTAGACTTAAAAGAGGCCTCCTCTTGCTGTTTTTTCCAAATCATCACATTATACAATTATACCATAATTACCAACAAGTAAGTATTAGTTAATCTTTTCTTGAGTGTTTTATTCTTTCAGAATCAATCTGAAAGACTTGAAATGATAGAAATCAACTATATATTGTTGTAATCCTGTTATAAATCAATTTTGATCCATTAAATCCACAATTATCCATCAAATTTCTCTACTATTATCATTCTATCAGCTCTTTGGAGTATTAGTGAGTGTTTTTTCTAACTTCTTAAAGGTTTTTCTCTTTTTATAGTTCTCTTTAATAATTATATCTATAATTATTCCTACAAAAAATAATTGTATATTAAAATAATTTTATTATTTTAATAAAGAAGCTTTATTATTGAATACTTCTGGTAATTGATTCTTTTAGACAGTTACTGCTTACTGCTATAATCACTGGTAGTGTATAACAAGTAAAAGTAATAATCAATTAATCAATTAAATAATTGTGGTTATAATAATTTTTCATTATTAAATTTCATGAGAACAGTAATAGTACTGTTGCTTAATAGTAATATTATTAACAGTTTCATAGACACATCTTACAGAGACCTTATGTCCCAGTATCAATAGTTCTTGTTCGCCAAAATTACAATTCTTAAGTGAAATTTGCAGATTTATGGGTGTGAATTTGCTTAAGACTATGTTTATGTACTGCACATGGTTTCCCAATGTTTCTGGGTATATAATGATTTCATCAATATATACTACCATCAAGGCTTCCAATATTTCTTCTTGAAATATTGTGTCCATCATCCTTTGTAAGTGGGCTGGTGCATTTTATTTTTCAAATGGAATCCAGATGTACTCATATATACCCATGTGGCACATAATTTTGAGAAATTTCATGGACTTTGGTTTGACTCCATTTTGGTGGAAGCCTTTCATACAATCCATCTTGGTGATGTATTTGGCTTTTTCGAGCTTGTGTAGTGCACAGGAAATTCTTGGTATAGGGTACCTGCTAGCTTTGGTGTAGTTGTTCAGTGCTCTGAAGTCTCCATAAAATCTATAATCTCCATCATGCCAAGTGATGAGGATAGGTGTTGTTACCTCCATCATTTCATTGTGTTCTATCTTCCTGATGACATCCATGTCTAGGAGTCCTTGAACATGTTTTTCAATTTCCTTCCTAGTTTCCAGACTTGCTGGGAATGGATGTCTTCTAATAATGGGTGGATAAAGTCTTTCCACATCCAGATATAGTTATATATCATTGCCTCTAATTTTTCCCAAGGGCTCTTCCCCTATAGAAAAGGCTTGTCTATTCTTCCTCAGAAATTTTAATAAACCAAGTTTCTGTCTACTAGTGAGGTTAAAACTTAATTTTCCCTCTTTGAATTCATTAATTCATTCTTCTAGGGGGTCTCAGTTAGAAAACTGGTATATGTCAAGGGAAATTTTCTTTTCCTTGTTTGAAACTATGGTAACATGCCTGTTTCTATAATTTTAAATATCAATTCCATACATCCTTTGGTAGTCTGTTCCCAGTAAAAAACTTGGATGTGGACATCTTCAAGCACTAAAAACTCTGGGTCAAGTCTCATATTACCTATTTTTTGTCACATACTTATCTCTTTGATAATATTCACAATAGATGTCATCATACCTGATGCATGTTCAAAACTCTTTTCCTTGGTTGGTCAGAATTGCTTCTACCAATTGGGGAAGTTTTTGTCCAGGTATTCTCCGGCCACTATTGAGCATTATCCACCACTGTCACTGATCAATGGAGGTTGAGAATTGTCAATAAAAAAAGTAAGCTTACTGGTTTTCCCATGAATCTATGCCATTCCTTTAGCTGGTGTGACTAGGAAGGTTTGTGAATATGGTGTGTGTTTGCACAAATTTTGATTTTCAGTGTCTTGTTCTAGGCCTTATTCTTACTGTATGTCCAGAATTTCTAGTTGTGTTTTCTCTTGGTACTCCACCAGAAATTTCTCTATTTGGTCTTAGTCATCATTAGAGTTTTCTCTGATGGCATCACCCAACAAGTTAGATTCAGAATCATCTCCTTGGGTTCTTCCTCTGGGACTTTTTCAATAGCTTCTATTTTTGCCTTTTACTTTGAACAGCTGTTATCATAGTGGTCTGTTGGCCCACAATTGTGACACAAGTTCTTCTTCTTAATCACTTCTTCCATTTCTCTCCTGTTTTTTCTTCATTTTCAACCCTCAAAGGCTTTTTCTCTCTGAAAATATTTCTTTTATATGGAGAATATTCCCCTATATCTGTCCTCTTCCTTACATCTTTCAAGGCTTTTACAATGTCATCTTGAGTGCAGTTCTGGTGGCATGTACATTTTACTGAATAATCTAGTCCTCCTGGCAGTTGTGTCAAGAGTTTGTGATTTCTCATTTGAATTTTCATTTGAGAATCAATGGCTTTAATTCTCTTAGAATGTTTAAGACACCACTCATAAGAATATTTGTCCACAGAGTATTTGGCATTTTCAAATGAAATGGTCTTTTGGCATATCCAAGTGCCATTGATGTACTTTTGGATTATTTTACTCTTCCACCATGGCAAGTTTCTTCTTCCATGGATTTCATTCATTTCTGTGTACCAAATACTAGCATGTCCTTTGAATTCTGGCTTTAGGCTAGCTGTATTCCCATAATCTGATATAGTTAGCACACAAATGAAGAGTACAATAATATATTCAATGAGCTCCACTTGATCATATCTGCCTACAATGGAGAATTTTGGCCAGCTTGAGGCTTCTGGAAGCTGTTCCAATGCTTCCTTCTCTTAATAAGTAATGCTATCTGAATCTTGGTATTTTGAAGAGGATCTTGGCTTATTCTAAAACCAGGCATCTGGTTTGATGTCTTCTTGGTGGTATGGAGTGTTATGAAAAATATCTCCCTGTGATTGGGTTTTTTTTTCTAAGAAATTGAACATGGTGTTCATTTCTTGATCCAGAACTTCCCTGTTGCTTTTTCAGTGGTATTTCTCCTCTAAGACTTTTTTTAGTCTTTTTTAGTCTCTTTTGAGGATTTTCTCAGTTTAGCATCCCCCTATTGAAGAGCTTGGATAGTTTTTTTGCTGGGTTGTCAGTTATTGAAGCCTTACATTGATTTCTTGGAGCTTTTGAGAATTTCCTTGAGTTTTTTCTTCAAATCGGAAAATTTTTAAGCACAGTTCATTCCTGTTTATGTTACTCTCAGGTGTGATAACACTATGTTCCTTTTCAGTGGGGGTAATATTTCTATTAGCAGGGCTTCTTATTCCATAAGAATTATTTAAAGGTATTTTTGGCTCTTGTTTGATTCTTTCACCAAGTGAAACAGCTTCTGGATCATGGGGTCTGACTATTTCTCCCTCTGGTTAAAAGAAGTATTGTTTTTCCCCTTTGATCCTTGTCTTTTCCTGCAAGGTACCTGGGGTTGTGAAGAATGGTGAATCTTGGTAACCAATCTGCTGGCCCCTGAATAGTGTGAAGCCACTGAAGAGTCTGGTTGGTTTACTCCTTGTGAGACAGAAGGAATCAGATTATGCTCTGTCTGGTTCAGTTGGACTTCTATGGCTTGGATAGTTGCTTTAATCTCCCCTATCCTGAGTTCCCTTTCCTGCAGGAGTTTGAACTTCCTGTTGGGATTCCATCCTTTGGTGATTACCATAAGATTTTCAAAGGGTATCTCTGTGAGAAATATCTTCTGCAAGCCTGCTACAAGTTCTTCCCAGTGTGAAGCTAGATTGAACCTCTTGTTGTCTATGCTACATTGGAATAAATCTTTTAAAAGTTGGTGGAGCTGAAGAAATTGATATATATCCTTCCAGTCCTCATGTTTGAGGTCTCTGTTGAACTGGAAGGCAAATGGCAGTGTGTGTATGATTTTCCTCAGTGTCCTGCCATTCACTATGGTGACCAGACCCCGGTCTTCTGGTTGTGAATAGTCATTGTTTGTCCTCTGGCTGGTTCCTATGGATTCCAAGATTTACATGGGACATATCAGTGTTTGAAAGCAGTCAAAAACTTTATTTTCTTAGGTTATTTACCTTTTACTGTGCCTTGTACAAATTTGCCCTCAGATTATTTTGGAAATTTGCCTTTAGAGGTTACAGCTGGGTTAATTATAGTAATCTTCCCTGTACAAGTTATCAAAGCTATTTTATCTTGCATGGATTCAGAGTTCTGTTGTTTTCTAGTCCTCTGAATGGAAATTGGTATCCACTTCTTGTTGGTTGGGATTGTTTCACTTTGCCTCTTTCCTTCTTCCTTCTGTCCTTCCATGTCTGAAGGCTCTACTGGTGTGCTACCCTGTTACTGGGTCACAAGTGATATAATATTTTCTTCCACTTAATCAAAGGATGAGGACTTGCATCAGTTGGTACCTCTTATGATGCTATTTCCACATCTAAGAGTGGCCTCTGATACAGTATATGTCTATACTATACAGTTGTATTGTGATGTATAATTAAAATTATCAATTACATGTCAATAATACTGTTTTGTGGATGTATAGTCTTCTGTTTTTATCTCAATATCTCACAGTTTAACTTGTAGTTGACAAGTGTATTCTTAAAAGGTGTTCTTTCATGTACCATTTAAATTATCAATATGTCCAACCATGCCTATGTAGCTGTTATTCACAGTACAGGGGTCTTCATTTTATGTCAAACATAATAATTCACAAGGGTCTTAGTGTTTGCTATCAAAAACACACCTGATTTTTCCAGTGGGAGCTTAATTATAATCAAATCACATCAAAGATCCAATTAAAAAAGCACAGGGGTATGAATAATATATGTAAGGTGTGGATATAAAAATTTGAGTAAAAATCAAGTACCTTTCCTGTCCTCACAATTTGCATAAGATAAGAATTGATTAGAAATAGTATGGAATAGGGTTTTTAAGAGAAGACACACCAATTTGATTTTTTTAACTTTATAAGTATAAAACGATAATATTATACAGATTTATTGTTTTCCCAACAATGAAAATTTATCCAAAAATACTCTACAAGAGATATTTTAGTCTAAAAAAGAAATTTCTTCAAGAAAAATTTTGATTGAAATTAATTGAGCAAAGAACTACAGGTAATTATGCAGGAAATTGATACAAGAACAGAGTATTTGCAAAGATTATTAAAGAGAAAAATTTTCCAAAAGTTACAAAAGTAAATTTGGAAACAGAGTGACAAAGTTAACGGTGATGAAGGATGCTTTAATTCAGTTATGGGGTGGTTCAAAGGTAAAAATGATTATAAGAGTTACAAACAATTAGTGTAATGATTTTTTCACGTGGTTAAAGAGTTTAAAGTGATTTATAAAGGGTGGTTGGAATCTTTTATTGATTGGTTTAACAGTGTTTAGACGAATTATAGAAGGAAAAGATTCTAACATGAAGAGAAAATTGGGGCAAAGAAGAAATTCTTTTATATCAATCAATTTTCTTACTCCAAAAGTAACATTTTCCCTTGTCATTTGTGGAAAACTCTCTGAAAATATAAAAGCCAATTATGGCATCATTGAATCCTGGTTTAAACAAAAAAGGGCTTGTTTTAGCCATTTTTTTGCTATCTTCAGCCATTTTTGATCCTTAAATCAGCCATTGCTATAGTAATACCAGGTTTCAAGCCTTAAAACCATGTCAGAATGTGTACAAGAGACTTAAAAACCATTTAAAGCAGTTTTAACAATGATCGTTTTATCTTAAGGGCAGTTTTACCCTCTTGCAAACAGTTAAAACTACCCTGGTTGGTATCAAAACCTCATCATCAGTTGAGTCACAGACCCTGTGACTCAATTCCAGGCCAAAAGTAATGAGCTTTTGCGTGGATTTTGACATCCCACGCCAGTCAGCAAGGACTTTGGGGGTCTAGCTCCCCCCCAGAATTAATCTTTCCAATTTATTCTTTCTTTAATTCCTCATCATGTAATAAAATTATAATTTACAATTGTAATTCAATTGAGTTTTTAATTACACATCTGTAATAATTGATACCTCATATGTGAATTAAAGTTTACTTATTTAATACATGCGCACATTTTGACATTTCAATTGAAAATACTGCAATTTCTCATAACTTCTAAACTGCACACACCACCTCAATTTTAATGCAAAAATTCATGGTCAAAACCATATGTAACGTGAATTAAATTAAGTTATTAAGGACTTTCAACTTTTGTACAGAAAATACTAAAAACTTAATTTAAGCTTATTTAGGGTTGAGTTACAGAAATTTTACCCAGAGGTTACCCCACCTTATTTTTTATGAGGAGTCCAATGGTGAAAGAACTTGCATATGTTTCTTTGTAGGATAAAGATTCATAATAATTTTTATTTAATTTTTTTCCAAAAATATTTCAATTTTAGTATTTTTGTTGAAAATTCATTTTTACTTAATTTTTTCAAGTAAAAATGTGTTTTCACAACTTTAAATTTCAATAAAATTTTATTTTCAAATTGTAATTAAATTTTCATTTTTGCGTATGAATTTATATCTATATCTTAATTTTTGTTTTGATAATATAAATAAATTTCTTTTATTTAGAATTGTATATTGTTTTATTATTTGTGGTCTTTTGGGTATATGAAAATACCTCTAAGGCTCACATTCCCCCCCCTAAAAAAACAATATTACTGTGTAATATTCTTATTTTTGGTGTTTCTTAACCTTCTAAGAAGCTTGGTAGCTCCAGGTATGTCCTTTTGTGCTAACCATTCATCTTCACAAGCTGGATAACTGTACCTAACAAGCTATTCCCTTACTTTATTGGTTCTTAACTCCCTTTCTTTGAGAAATTTGTTGATTTTCCTAGTACTAGATGATTTAAAAGGAGGTATATTCTGGGGAGCTTTATTTCTCAAAGTAAAATCGTTAGCTTCACTAGATCTATATGGCTTTCACAAGCTTACTGTAAATGTAGGATGCTTATTGCTAAGTTCCTCAGATAATTCTAATTCAATTGCCTTTTCCCCATGGAGGGCCTTAATAACAAAAGTTCCTGAAAAGGCGTGTTTGAGCTTTTTACATCTCTTAATGTTATTGAAGATAGTGGTGGATAAAAGTACTAAATATCTCACTTTGAAATCTGGAGTGGCATGTTATTTGTCCCATTTGTCTTTGGAATCAGAAAATGAGTCCTCCATGCACCTTATTGCATGCTTTCTAGCTTTGTCTAGCCTTCCTTTGAAGCTAATAGCTGTGAGATGTATTTCAACCAAATCCTTCCTTGATGAATTCTGCGTTAATTTGGGATTCCATCCCATTTCTAGAACAGCAGGAGTTTGATTGGTAATGGCGTGAATGGATGTTTTATATTCCAATTCCAGTTTTGGGAAGAGGGAATAAAGTACACCAATCATGGGTGAACCCATCAAAACCTTTGAATTCAAGTCCATAAGCACAAAGGCTTCTTACCATATATTCCAAGGTTTGGATCATTCTTTCAGCCAGACTATCAGTTTGTGGGTGGTAGGCTGTAGAGAAGGACAACTTTGTTCCAAATAATTGGTGAACATTTATCCATAGTGCTGAGATGAATTTGGGATCTCTGTCACTAATCATATTTGCAAATATGCCAATCCATAATATCACTCTATTCCATATTAGAAGAGCTTTATCCATGGCTGTATCATCTATGTGACATGGTAGAAAGATTGGAGTCTTACTAAATCTGCCAACAATCACTAGGCATGCATTATAACTTCTATCACCTCCTGGTGGTGGGCCAGTGACACAATCCATATGGACAATTTCCCAAGGTTTGCTGCGTTCTTGTATTTTGATCATATTTCCAAGTCTTTTGCCAGTGGACTTATTTCCCTTTTGACATCTGTCACAGGTTTGGCAATACTCTGCCACATTGGCTACCATATACAGGTCTTTACCTTTTCTCTTTTCCTTCCCTCAGACAGATGTCCTTAGAAGGGGCTGTCATGGCATTCTTTCAGTACAAGATTTATTAGGGACCTGTCCATCACTTTCATTACACATGTATCATTAGTTCTGTGGTAAATTGTACCATCCAAAAAGTGAAATCTTCCTTCATCATATTATTTCTTCCATATTTCATCTAAGGCATGTATCAAAGAGTTGTCTTCACAGTCTTTGATAAGAAATTGGCATAGGATGCTGCAAATCTGATCTTGGGTATAGCTGTTTCTTAATTTTTCAAAGAATGTTGTGTTCAGATCTGTAACACTGATTCCTTCTGTGGGGATCTGTGGGGAAGCTGCCTCTGGAACATAAGCAGGAGTATCAATATTATTTTGTAATGGCCATCTTCTCAGTCCATAGGCATTTTTATGAATATTTCCATCTTTGTGAGCAATATCTATATTACCTCTATAATCCTGTACAAATATTTGCTATCTGAGCATATTTCTGTTTGGTGTTTTCATGTTTAAAATTGATTTAACTGCAGTAAAATCTGTTATCACTGAAAAATCACATCCTTCTAGGAAGTAATTGAGTTTTTCTAAGGCCCATACAAGTCATAAACACTCCATCTGACTTGTCCCATTCCCAGCTTCAGTTAGGTTTATCTTCCTGGATATGAAACATATGGGTACTTCCACAGGTTTATCATTTTTAATTTTGACGTAATGAAGTGCAGCACTTAGCCCATTCCCTGATGCATCAATATATATAAAGCTTAAACAAAAGCTTAAAGGCGGGAATCAGTAAGGGTGGAGCAGTGGTCAAGGCTTGTCTTAAAGATTCAAATGATTTGACTCTGTCAAAAGTCATTTCAAATACTTTGTCTTTGTCACATAATTTATAAAGAGGTATTTCTCTGGATGAAGAATCTTGAATGTGCTGCCTGTAATATCCTGCAAACCAAAAAATGATTGAATTTCTTTTTTGTTCTGAGGCATAGGTTTCAATAGCACTGCTGAAACTTTGTTTTTTTCAATCCCAAGGGATAAACCAGATACTACATTCCCCAGTGCTTTGGGTTCTTTAAATGCAAAATGACATTTCTTTAAGGAAATTTTTATGTTTACAGATTGAATTTTTTTCAAAAATATGGATAATCTGCATATATGTTCTTCCCAGGTCTTGGAACATACAACAATGTCATCAATGAAAAGATTAACCATCCTTCTGAAAGTTCTTCAGGGAAGATTTCATTCATCATTCTTTGAAAGTGTGAAGGTGCATTCTTGATACCAAAAGGAATCCTTAAATATTCATACACTCCACAATGAACAAAAATCTTGAAGTATTTTCTTGCCCTTGGTGTCACCACATTCTTATGAAATCCTTTAAAGGCATCCATGCTGTTTATATACACTGCTTGAGATATTTGGGTAAGGGAAATTTGTATTTTTGGTATTGGGTATTTATCTGGAACAGTGTAAGTATTCAGAGCTCTAAAGTACCCAACCATTCTAGATTTTCCATTATGCCATTCCACTATGACTGGTGTAGTTATATCTACCTCCTCATTGTGGCCAACCTTTCTTATTACCCCAAGGTCTAGAAGTTCTTCAATATGAATTTCCAGAGCATTGCTGGATTTAGGACTTGCTGGATATGCACATATTCTCAATAGTGGTGGGTAATATCATTAAATATTAAGAATAATGTCAACCTCATGACCAACAATTGCTCCCAGTGGCTCTTTATCTTATGAAAACACTTCTTTGTGGTCATATAAAACAGCAGAAAGTTTACTCTCTTGTTTATCAGTGAGATGAAAACTGATTTCAGCTTCATTTAAGTGTTCAGACTTGAACTTTTCTAACTCTAAGCTGACTGGTAAGCCTTTGTTTACTTTAATTTATCTTTAAAATGGTAAAAAGGAAAGCTTTTGATGCTTATTGTCTTCAATAGTAAAGTATCTATCTTTATTGTTATGTAAATCTATTCCATACATGATTAAGTAATCATTTCCCAATATAAAAGGGGTGCTAGAGAAGTTTTCCATAACAACAAATTAAACAGTTATTCTTAAATTTCCATTGATATGTGGAAATATGACAGTAGTGTCAAATATGTCCAATGCTTTAATGGGATTACTTGTTCTGTTGATCTTTGCGCCATCAATTGGAAATAATTGATCTTCAAAATTTGGTACACAAGTCTCAAGAAACAATTTCCAAACACGAGAGCAGAATTCTGCTTGGTCAAGTAAAAGCTAAGTGATTTTGTTGTCAATTACCACTTCTGTTATCCAGGAGTTACCAGCTGTATAACCTTTTCCCCTGTTTGGTTTGGTTTTCATTAGTTGTGCATCATGCATTTTTGATGAATCTATTTGACCATTTCTAAATTGTGGAAAATGGGAATAGGATTTCATGATGTCAAATGTGAAGTTGCTATTTTCTATATCTTTTGAATATTCAGAGAATATTGATGATTTATCATCTTAATTATCTTCAATTACATCACCTTTTTCAACATCAGGTTCATTTTAAATGTCAATTTCATATATTTTCCCCTTCTTGGTACATTCCTTAGCTAAATGTGTGGTACTTTGGAAAATATGGCACTTCCTCATTACATCTGCAGATTTATACTTACTCATTTTACAATTTTCTTTGGGATTTTTGTCCACAAAATCTTTGCAAGGTGTACTAAACCTTGTTTTAAGATTCACCCTAATGGAACCAATTCTAGTTCTGGTGTTTACTTCTTTCAATATATTAACAATATCTTCTGCTGAAGATTGTTCAGTGGTCCTGCTTTTCATATCATTCTCTGAGTCACCTCCAGATTTTCTTGAAATATTTCTGTGAATCATAAATTCTGACATGTCAGGATACAATGCTGTTAACCTATCTTTTTGTCGGTAAAACCATTGTAAAGCTTTGTCTTTGTCAGCATTAAATTTAGCAGATTCAAAGGCTGTTTCAACCTTAAATTTCCAAGCATCATTGGCCCATTTCATGATAATTTGGGTTTTCCACCAACTCCAACTTTGGTGTCCATGTGCTTGTCTTAATTTGATATGCCATCTGTGGGCTGATCTGTTAAACAAGGAGTTAAATCTTGCTGTTACCAATCTTTCAGGTTATTCAAAAGCTGCTTCAATCATGTCAACCCCCCTGATGAATTCGAAATGGTCATACTCTCCTTCACCACTGAAGAGAGGCCATTCTGTAATTTTTGGTACTTATTTCAAGAGTGCTTGGACTATTGATGGTTCCAAGTTATGAAAAGAAGTAGAAAACCCATTTTTTAATTGTGAATTTTCAACATCCAATACTTGTGGATTGAGAATTCCTGCACCCTCATTTTGATTCAGAGGTGTAGAAATTAAATGTAAGGTGTGCAGTAATTGTTCAATATCACTCATTTTACTGTTGCTACACCTTTGAGAATTTTGGAGTTCATATTGGAAGCTTTGTATTAAATTTATTACTTCAATTTTTTACATATCTTCCTTATGTGTTAATTCCTGCCATAATTTTATCTGTCTAGTATTATCAGAAGTGAATTGATTCAATTTCATTGTCAATTTTCATATTTCTTGCTTTGAGGTTTCAAAAAACCTTTTCAAGGAAATTGTATATGTCTTTACTTCAGCAAATGAATTTGCAATATCCTCAAGTACTTTCTTTTTATATTTTTTGATAATATTTATGGCCTGTTTTATTCTTGTTTCAATTATTTCATCAATATTGAATTTAGAATAATTGTCTGTTAGTTATTTAATAATGGCAGATTGTTCATTTAATTTATTTCCAAATGAATTTTCATTATTGAAAGCTTCAATTGTTCTTAAAACGTCTTCAAAGCACATAAGTGTCTCATTTATTTAGCTCAGACTTGAGCTATTTGTCTTCAGACTGTTACAAATTGATGAGTTTTTATTATAAATATGACTTCTCACTTCATTTATAGCTATATACAGGTTTGGAACTCTATCTAGAATATCAGAAATCATTTCTGATATTTTAATCTGGCTTCCTCCTTTTCTGCAATTACATCATTTTTCTGGGCATCTGAAAAACATTTTCCATGGATTCCTGCTGAATCTTTGGGATTCTGTAGCCCTGGATGTAGGTTTTTGTGGCTGGTGCTTTGCCTTTTCCATTGTTCTGAGCTTGTGGCTGCTTTTTCCCGTTGGAATTGCTTCTGCTGGCTACTGAGGCTGTTTTTGGGACTTGATTGGGTGGTGGATGGTTGTTTTTTCTCCATTGTGCTGTTAAAAGAATCATGTTTTTCTTTTCTATCAATTGATGCCATCCATTGAGTAACTTGCAATTGGTGAGATGGCCCAGGAATTTTCTCACATTCAGGTAAGGATTCATGCCTTTTTTCCACAGATATGCAAGGATCTGGTACTCTTTGTGCTGCAATGCATTGTTGTAGGCCTTCTTGCTGGCTTTGTATATTCTCACTAAGGCTTCTTGTGGCAGTGTCAGCTCCGTTTTAAGGTAAAACAGTATTATCAGCTTCAGAATGGCATATGCTTTCAGTTTGGGATCCATTTACTTACCCTTGTCCTTCTGTAACTGATTGGCCTCTGCCATAATCATGTCTATAAACCTTTTGGGAGCTGTTTGAGGGGTTATAGCTGGCACCTGATCTTGTTGAAAGCATATTTCATGATTGAAAAGCTTGAAGATATTAATTTTATGTCAAAAACTTACTATTCACCAAATTCTTTGCCTTCTGAAGGGTATTACTTATGTCCAAATTAATTAATTCAGAAGAAATTGGCTCTGATTGGTTGTTCCAAGCTATAATAGCTGTGCTATTATAGTCAGAATTGGCAGTATTGGCAGGGATAATGCTAGTAGCTGTTGAGGCAGTTTCACTATTTTCTTGTCTTACCACTGTCTCAGAAACTAAAATTAATGAGAAAAACAATTATTTAAGTAAAAAAAAGGATTTTTTAAAAGAGAAATGAAAAATAAAGCCTCACTTTTCATATGAAAAAGTTTCATTTTTGATGAAATTTTTGAATTATAGGTATTTTTTTGGATTTTTTATATTTTCAAATATAAGAAAAAGGATTTTGAAAGAGTAAAAATATATTTCACAGGTAAAATTTCTCAGCTGGGCCCCCAAATGTAAGGTGTGGATCTGAAACTTTGGTTAATAATCAAGTACTTTTCCTGTCCTCAAAATTTGTATAAGGTAAGAATTGATTAAAAATAGTATGGAATAAGATTTTTAAGAGAGAACACGCCAATTCTATTACTTTCACTTTATAAGCATAAAACAATAGTATTATAGAGATTTATTGTTTTACCAAAAATGAAAATTTATCCAAAAATACTCTACAAGCAATCTTTAAGGCTACAAAAGAAATTTCTTCAAGAGCAATTTCAATTGGAATTAATTGAGAAAAAGACTTCAGGCAATTAATGTAAGAAAAAACTATTTAAAAAGATTATGAAAGAGAAAACACACCCAAAAGTGACTAGAGTGAATGTGGAAACAGAGTGAAAACGTTAACTGTGAGCCTTTGAGATATGACCATATATCCAAAAAGGTCACAAGAAAAACTTTATAATAATTATACTCATAAGAATTATCTTAAATCTAGTGAAAATACCATAAGAAGGTACAGAATCTAATGGGTAAAAATGTGAAATAAATCACACCATTAGATTCCCCATGGTAAAATACACACATATCATTTTTATGGCATATCTTTAAAGTCAATAATTACTGAATAATAAGGAATAATACCCTAAAAAACACATAAAATATTATTTAACTCAGAAACCAGGGAAATATTGGATTCCCCATAAAGCACTACACATAAATTTTTTTTTTAAATTCTCTAAAGTCAATACTGAAGGAATTAAGCTGAATACATGAGCTTTTTTGGTCAATGCATATATTCATGGTTTTTAGCTAATATTGCTTGAAATATACATTATGGAAAGTTAAACCAATAAAAAAATCACCACTTAGTTACTGTAAGAAAAAATATATGAGCTTTATTTGACAAGTTATAAGAAAGGTTATAACTTGTAAGGGTTTATTGAAAAAAAATACTAGAGCTGTTGACCACTCTGTTGTGTAGGTAGTCCAAACTGAAAACAAAGGAAATATTCAGATTATACTAGTTCATACGTGAAAAAAATAAGTATTTTATATTATAATATTCAAGGTACAACCCCTTGAAATCAAGGTTTGAAGCTTAAAATATTGAATTTCAACACAAAAGATGAGGTACAAGAAAAAGCATCAAAAATAGAATTTTGATAATGTAATGAAATCTCTTGGACGTTGAATAAGAACATGCTAAGCTATCAAAATTCACTTCCAGAATAGCTGTAGCATGTATAGATTAAAATTTATTAATGATCAAAGTTTAGGTTTAAAATTTATGATTTATGATCACTTACTGTAATCTTATTATAATTTTAACAGTTATATAAGTCATAAAACTTGTGAACCCTATTAAATTATGATTAATACTAATAAAATCCACAAATTTTAGGCTTCTTCCAAGCCTATGATGTCATCAAACCTAGAGTTATAGTAATAACTCTAAATAATGGCTTAATAATGAGATAAGATGGTTTGATCATGAAGTAATCATCACTAAACCTTAAAATACTTATAGTTTTCAGTGGAAACCATCAGTAAATGTCTACTACAAGCCTGCTGGACTCTATAAGGGAGGAGTCCACTATAAATAGAGCTCTTTTGACTCTATTTTTCCCTCAGACGCATCAAAACATTTGAAAATTAAATCAAAATGTAAAATATTTATTCTTTATATATAAATCTATTATATTATCAAAGTCCCAAGGTAATCTTCATTATAATCATCATTTTTGATGTTATTACTTCAATGTTTTGATTTTTTTGTTCTAATTCTCTCAAAAATCTCATTTCCACATAAAATCAAGAAAATTTAGAATTTCTTTTGTTTTTATTTGTAAATACAATTTAAATAAGTTGTATTTACATTATTTGATATAAATTCTTCCAAAATTATTATATTAAGCATTAAAAGTAAGTTATTTTCTCTTATCATAATAATTTCTCTCTATTATTACTATTAATAATTCTTCAGGTGATATAAATAGTATTTGTATTAACATATAGCCTTAATATTAGTAATATTATAGTTATTGATTGTTTTTTATTAATAAAAACCAATTTTTTTATGTTTTTATCATTTGTTGGTAACAATGATAAATTGATTTTAAATACATTAATTATCAAATATTAATATATTTATTTATTATATTATTATATTTATTTAATAATATAATTATTTTTTATGACATAATTATAGTAATTCTTTATTATTATAGTTATTTTTATCTTATTTCTATTATTTATAAGGACATTGACAGTACAATGAGTAAAATATTAGTAATTTTTACTAATCCTTTAATAGTCAAACCTTACATTAACAGTGATGAAAGATGCTTTAGTTAATTTATAGATTGGTTCAAGGGTAGAAATGATTATAAGAGTTACAAACAATGATTATAATTCTTTTTTCAGGTGTTCAAAAAGTTTCAAAGGATTTAAAGAGGGTGGTTAGAATCTTTTATTTATTGGTTTAACAGTGTTTAAACTAATTATAAAAGGAAAAGATTCTAACATCAAGACAAAAGTGGGGAAAAGAAGACATTCTTTTATAGCCATCAATTTTCTTACTCCAAAAGCAAACTTTGCTCTTGTCAGTCGTGGATAAAGCTCTGACAATGGAAGAGCCAATTATGGCATCATTGAACCTTGGTTTACACAAAAAAAGGGCTGGTTTTAGCCATTTTTTGCTATTTTCAACAATTTTGGACCCTTAAATCAGCCATTGGTATAGTAATACCTGGTTTTAAGCCTTCAAAACACATCAGAGTGTGTGTAAGATACATCAAAACCAGTTAAACCTGTTTTTACAATGATTGTCTTATCTTAAGGGCAGTTTTACCCTCTTGGAAACACGTAAGACTGCCCTGGTTTGTATCAACACCTCATCATCAATTGAGTCACAGACCCTGTGACTCAATTCCAGGCCAAAAGGGATGAAATATTGCGTGGATTTTGACATCTCATGATTGTCAGAAAGGACTTTGGGGGTCTGGCTCCCCCTAAGAGCCAAGTTTCCTTTTCCCCTCCAGAATTAATCTTTCCAATTTATTTTTTCTTTAATTCCTTGTCATGTATTATACTTATATTTTAAATATGTGATTCTATTGAGTTTTTATTTTAAGCCACTGCAATTATCAATACCTCATATGTAAATTAAAGTTCACTTATGTAATACACATGCAAATTTTGACATTTCAATTGAAGATACTTCAATTCCTCATAGCTTCTAAGCTACACACACCACATCAATTTTAACACATAAATTTATGGTTAACAACACATGTGATGTGAATTAAATTAAGTTTTTGAGTATTTTCAACTTTTGTACAGAAAATACTAAAAACTTTATTTAAGCTTATTTAGAGTTGAGTTACAGAAATTTTACCCAGAGGTGACCCCACCTTATTTTTTAGTAGAAGTCCAATGGTCAAATAATTTTCATGTGCTTATTTGTAGGATAAAAAGGTATAATAATTTTCATTTAATTTTGGTATTTTTTCTGAAAATTAATTTTTACTTAAATTTTCCAAATAAAACTGTGTTTTCACAAATTTCAATTTGAATAAAGTTTTATTTTAAATTATAATTGAATTTTCATCTTTTTTTATAAATTTACATTTGTATTTTAATTTTTTTGATAATATACAAAAATTTATTTTATTTATAATTGTATCTTGTTTTTTCATTTGTGGTCTTTTGGGTATCTGAAAATACCTCTAAGGCGCACAATATACCACTTGAAAAAGAAAATATTATTTTTATTTAAAAGGTATTTTCACATTGAAATACTCATATCAAGAGAAAATATAAGACAAAAATAAGAAAGTGCTGACTTTTTGCACCAAAAAGTTGAAAAAGTACAAAAAAACATGGCCAGGCCCCCAAAATGTCAGGCTGGGTCTATGAAGGAGTTGTATGGACAGTATATAAAACTCAAACTATGACTGGCACACAGTAAAACAAGTTTGAAAACATTTCATAGAATATGTTCAGGGCTTTACTATGAAGAAATAGTGGTGGTGAGCGCTATTGAAAGCCCTCAATGTACCTTTATCAATTGGTTTATTATAATAAAAGACTACAATGATTAATTTATAGCTATACCTGATTATTTTCCAAGAGTATAGCTGTTTTTGACAGTTGTACTGCATAGGTATCTAATAGAAGGATTGGCATTTTTTTTTTCCGCAGGGAAAGGTCCCTTTTTACCCTGAAAATGTGACAAAAGGTCCTCTAGATCAGTTCACATGGAGAAAGTGAAGATTTTTCACTCCCAACAACTTTCTTGCCATCTTTTAAAATTCTTTACAGTCTGTATTGGGCTCAGATGTGGTTTCAAAACCACATCTGGGCAGTTTTCACCAATACAGGGTGAAAAACTTCATTTGGGGACCACACAGCCCCTTCTGACGTGTATGACACATAGATTTCTAAATGGGACCCCTGTATTGAACAATACCTTAGGTATTGAAGGATAAACAGGCTACTTCATCTAATTGACACCTCATATTTAAGGATATGGGAATGTATCCCACAGTAAAGGTGTATTAGCCCAACTGTGGGATTTCAGCCTTAAAGCTGCCATGAATTTGTCAGCTTTCAGGATATTGATCCCAGAATTGGTTCATTGTGTAGCCAGGGATTAGTTCTAAGCAATGGTTTCTCATTTCCTATGGGTAGCGTTCAATATGTCAAAGTTATACCATATTTAATTCCAACTATCCAAATATGTATCCTTCTCAAATCCGGTATGGAAATGTTTTGCACCAAAACTTTGGGTTCTAGGTGATTTATGCGGGAATGGATGGCAAAATCAGATATACCTGATTGTGCTCTTTCCAAAATGACCCAACTTTAGGTATCATACACAAAAACTGTAGAAGTTCAATGGGAGGCAAATATTTTTTTCACCCTTATTTGGATTTAATTTGGCCATAAATTCTGTAATTTTGATACTAGCTTGGTTTGGCTAGTTCCATTTTTTAAGAATAAAGTAGAAGATAATCATTATAGTATCAAATTAAACAAGCCCTGGATGAATTGTAACTATAATATAAATACCTAAACCTGTACCCCGGGAGAAGATCTCTTTTCTCTGGGGGTGTCTATTTATTTTTCCTTATACTACTTGTCTCACATTGATTATCATCCTCAACAGGTATGAAATGAAAGAAAGAACTCCATGATAGGGGTTGTCTATTTATTTTTGCTTATAATACTTCTCTAAAATTGATCATCATTCTTAACAAGTTATGGGCCACTGCTAATCCAGCTTAAAGAATAATCTTGCTTGACTAATACACCATGGAAACTAGATCTGGAAGAGCATCTCAAAAAAAAATGACTTCAAAAGACAAATTTGATCTTGCCAATCTAAAAGGGGCACTCAGTAGTGTGGAAAAAATTAATGCTTGTGTTTGAAAGCGCATTGAATTAGAAAACTTAGGATGCGGCATCACCCCCCACTTTGCCAGCGATGGGTCAAAATTTAATCTGTGGTATCATTAACTCTCAAATATCATCAAAGACCTGTGTGACTTGGATACATACTTTAGCAAAGCGAGCAAAGATAATGATAAGTCAACAGATCGCACAATTTAGATCTTTATTTGCAAATCCATTAACCAAGAACTCCTCATATACAGAAGGTCACTACTCTGAAAAATCGCTCTCCCAATCCCTTCAAAAATACTTTCAACATGAATCATGGTCCCAATCCATGGTCATCTTCAAAAAAACGATGAATCTGGATGAAGCCAAGTCTTGGTTGACAAAGGCTTCAATTAATTGCAAAGCTTACTGCAAGAACTGAAGTCATCATTAGGTGGTGTATGGACTGATGATTCCCTACTGGAAATGTTTTTTCATCAACTTAATAAAACACAGTTTCATCATATTGAGAATGCTCTTGATGCAAAAAAATCAATTGGTCCTTCCTGCGTCATCACTGCATGAGAAGTTATGCAAGTTGCACAGATATTTCAACAGAAAGAAGAAACAAAAACAGTCTCCAATATCATGGCATTTGCCTCCAGTAGAGGAAAAATCAACAAGATGTCTTATCAGAAGCATTCACCTCCAATTTCTTGACAAATGGATGCATCAATCAAGTCCCAATCACATACCAGATCCTCTAGGTACCCACACCCAATCATGCGCCCAGCTGCATGGGAAACAAAATGGGTTAGCCCCAAACATCCATGTAGCTACTACTTTGAGTGGGGTCACTGGGCTATGGACTGCCCAAAATAAATTGGCAGG
Source organism: Austropuccinia psidii (assembly GCA_023105745.1). Lineage (NCBI taxonomy): Eukaryota > Fungi > Basidiomycota > Pucciniomycetes > Pucciniales > Sphaerophragmiaceae > Austropuccinia > Austropuccinia psidii. The sequence goes on from JALGQZ010000020.1 coordinate 4,933,162, forward strand.
AAAACCTCTCATTGAAGATCCTTAAAAGAAGGACTCAACCATCAGATACCGCAAGTCAAAATTTGTATCACACCCTGCTCTGGTCAGCATTGAAGCAGAGAACCAAGGGAAGGCCAGAGTAACATCTATAAAAGCAACTACTGAAGATAGCAAGTTAGTATTAATTGACTCTGGGGCTACACATCACGTGGCTGGGTATTGTTTGTTATTTATCACTTACAAAAAATTAATCTTGAACTATCTGTTGCTACTACAGTGAAGCATCCAGTAGTTTGTATAGGAACAATCAAATTATATAGCCAGGATGGTTACTTTTGGTTTCATAATTCCTTAAACTGTGAAGATGTACCAGGAGTTGTAGTATCACTTGGAAGGTTCCATATGAACAATGTTCAAGTCAAATTTAGGAATGGTAGTTTTTTTTTTTGGAAAAACAAGACAGTTTGTGATAGCCTTAAGGTGAACAATAGGTGGTTTTGAAATACTATTCCAAATACATGCTGCATTGAAATTACTTTACAAAGAAAGAACCTTATTCCCACCTTGTTTCACACCAGACTGGCGCATGTTTCAATGAGAACAGTGAGGTGAATGCAGAAATTAGTCTGTGTTAAAGGTTTACCAACTGATGTTGACTTTGGAAATATACCTCACTGTCGATCTTGCACATTGGCAAAGAGAAGACATACACCAACTATGCCATCATCCCAACAAGTCGCCTACACACCAGGAGATGTCATTGCGATGGATCTCATGGGACCATTTCCTGCATCGGTGGATAAGTTCTTATATGTTATGATCATTCTATACAATTTTTCCTCTCTTTTGGATTTTATCCCACTGAAGGATAAATCAGATGTGGCAGAGTATCTGAAAGACTTGCTGGTACAGTTTGCCAATATTGAAAACACTATGATTAAGAGGGCATGTATGGACAATGGAGGTTAATTTACCTCCTCATTCTTATTGTCATTCTTCAAAGAAAAAGGAATTGTCTATGAGAAAAAAATACCTTATGAACACCATCAAAATGGCAAGGTAGAGCAAACAAACAGTACTCTGGTAAAGGCAGCAAGATCAATTATGATATGGGAAAATCTGTCATCCACGTTTTGGACGTATGCTGTAAGACATGTGGTGTGGGTGTTTAATTGAGTTCTACACACGAACAATGACATTATGCCCTATGAAGCAGGCATCAAGGGAAATACATCTCTCTCCCTCTTACCTGTGTTTAGATGCAAGGCTTTAATAAACAACATGAACCAAAGAAAAGACTTAACTGCAAAAGCCAAGGAAGTCATACATTTAGGAGTGGCACAGGACTCACAGGGATGGGTTTTCTTTGACCAAGGAATAGGGAGATTTTTCAGGGGTGCATTGGTCATTTCCAAAGAAGATATGTTTCCACAAATCAATGATGCAGGGAGGATTAACTTGAGCTTAATCAAGCTGAAAAATCTGTTTGATGAAAGGTTGATACATGAAATGAGAGAACAGGACAAATGTTTACAACTACTAAATGTATCAAGCATGTACTGTAATGGGGAGCCAGCTAGTTAGTAATAAGCAAAGACAGCACCACAGTCTTCCAAATGGATGACAGCTTGCAAGGAAGAGTTGATGAATTTAAAAGGTATTGGGGTATGGGAGGAAGTGGAACAAGACAACAACATACAAATCCTAGGAACACAATACCTGTACAGCAAAATTGACAAGGCAATTTTTTTCAAACTGCCTCCAGGAGTTGCCATAGGTGAGAAAAAGGTTTTAAAGCCAAAAAAGGCACTATATGGATTAATGCAAGTGGGAAGGTGTTGGTGGCTAGATCAAAAAGAAATTCTAAAAGAGATTGGATTCAAAGGAAATGCAAATGATCAAAGTACATATGTGTACAAATATGGGGAAGACTATGCTATGTTGTGGATTCATGTAGACAATAGAGTCTTGGTAACAAGCAATAATACCATCATGTAGAGGCTAAAATTGAAGCTGACAGAAAGATTGAAGTTAAGATGGGATGGAGATGTCAACAGTATAGTGGGGATTGAAATAAGAAGGGAAGGAAATGGTTTCATTCTAAAGCAATCCGGATTGATTAAGAAATTAATACAAGAAACAGACAGTCACCTCACAGAAAGTCAAACCCTTCCAGACATCAAGCTAGAATCATCCCCAGCATTACAGATTGACTATCACTATCTATTGGTAATTGGGATGATACTATATACTTGGCAAAAGCTACCTATCCAGATGTCATGTATGCTGTTATTTACATAGCCAGGTTTGCAATGAATGCTCAACACAATCACTGGAAGGCACTGAAACATCTGGTAGACTACACCAATACAACCAAACTTCAAACTTCGAAAGTGGGAGTGGAAAATGCAAGGAGTAGTATGGAGGTTTACATTGACACAGATTGGGGAGGATTGTGAGCCTTTGAGATATGACCTCATATAAAAAAAGGTCACAGAAGAATTTCTGTAATAATTCTACTTATGATAATTTTCTCAAAAATTAGTAAAATACCATGAATAAGTACAAGATCTAAATTAACTCAGAATCTAATGAGGAAACATTTGAAATAAATGAAACAACTAGATTCCTCATGGTTAAATACACATATGTAATTTTTATGGCATATTTGAAAAGTTAATAATTACTGAGGTATAAGTAATAATATCTTAAAAAAGGTACAAAACCTCATTTATCTCAGAAACCAATGAAACAACATATTAAATGAACTGTCCCATTCGATTCTCCATCAATTTCTACACATAAAACAATTGTAAAGCTAATCTCTAAAGTTAATACTTAAGGAATTAAGCTGAATATATGCAATTTTTTAGTCAACGCATATATTCATGGTTTTTAGCTAATATCTCTTGAAGTATACAAGATAGAGAGATAAGCCAGAAATAAAGTCACCACGTAATTACTGTAGGAATACATATATGTACTTTATTTCACAAGTTATAAACAAGGTTAAAATGTGTAATGAATTATTGAATAAAATCAATAGAGCTGCTGACCACTTTGTTGTGAAAGTGGCCCAAGCTTAAAAAAAGTAGACATTCATATTCTACTAGTTCATTTATGAAGAATTACGTAATTTGTATTATAATATTTAAGGTATAACCCCTTTGAAATCATAGTTTGAAGTTAAAAATATTGAATTTCAACAGAAAAGATGAGTTACAAGAAAAATAATCAAAAATAGAGTTTTGATGATGTAATTAAATTCTCTTGGTAGTTTAATGAGAACATGCCAAGATATCAGGATCCACTCTCACAATAGCTTTAGGGGGTATAAACTAAAAGTTATTAATGATCAAAGTTTAAGCTTAAATTTGATCATTTATGATCATTCACTGTAATCTTATTTTGAGTTTAACAGTCATATAAGTTATAAAACTGATTAATACTATTAGATCATGATTAATACTGATAAAATCCACGAATCTTAGGCTTCTTCCAAGCCTATGATGCCATCAAACTCAGAGTTACAGTGATAACTCTAAGTATTGGTGTAATAATGAGATAAGAGGGTTTGATTATGATTTAATCATCACTAAACCTTAAAATATTGATCATGTCTAGTAGAAATCATTAGTAAACATCTATTAGAAGCCTTCTGGACTCTAGAAGGGAGGTATTTACTATAAATAGAGCTCTTTTTACTCTATTTTCCCCTCAGACACAACAAAAACACTAAGTAATTAAATCAAAAAGGTGTAATATTTATTCTTTATATATAAAAATTTTATATTATTAAATACCAAAGATCATCTCCATTATAATCATCAATCCTTACATGATTACTTCAATTATTTGATTTTTTTTGTTAAATTTCTCTAAAACATCTCAAATCCACAAAAATTAAGATAATTTGTAATTTCTCTTAGTTTTGATTGTAAGTACAATTTAAATAAGTTTTATCTATATCATTTGGCGTAAATTCATTCGAAATTGTTATATTGAGTGTTAAAAGTAAGTTATTTCTTCTTACTATAATAATTTTCTCTTTATTATTACTTTAATAATTCTTTAATTAATATAAATAGTATTTATATTAATTTATGGCTTTAGTATTAGGAATATTATTGTTATTAATTGTTTTTTGTTAACAAAAACAAATTCTTTTATGCCTTCATCATTTGTTGGTAACAATGATAAAGTGCTTTAGCTATATTAATAATCTTATATTAATATATTTATTTAATAATATAATCATTTTTATGCCTTAAGTATAATAATTCTTTATTATTATATTTATTTTTTATGTTATTTATTTTATTTATGAGGATATTCATAGTACAATGAGTAAAATATTAGTAATTTTTACTTATTGTTTCATAGTCAAGCCTTACATTTGGTGGCCTGTCCATGATATTTACTTTAAAAGACCTTTAAAAAGGATTGTAATTGGCTTTATCCAATAATACATTATAGCTATAATCATAAAATTATATAATAATTTTATATTTATTGATTTTATAAGCTATTCAGGCATTTGGAAAGCAATTGTACTGTCTTACACATGGTTTTTCACATTGTTAGACTTGCAAGAACTTTCTTTGAGTGACTCTAGTGATTAAAAAAGATATTTCATAACTTCAAAATAATTTTATACTATAAATTAATTTCATAAAAGAATCATATCCATTTTATTTTATTCTTCAAAAATAAAAACATAAAAAATATTAAGAAATATCAAAAACCAATAAAAAAAGTTATTTTTATTCATTTTTATTCATTTATTTATTCATTTCATTTTTTCAAAGATATAAAAGCAATTTTTACATGGAAAATTGCCATATATTACCAAAAATAACACTTCTTATATAAAAGACTTATATTTATTTGTCTTTTTTATTGTTTGAAGACAATTCAATGGAAAGCAACCAAGCCACTGTTGAAAGATTGGTGGAAGGAACTTGTCCAAGTTCTCCAACACCAATTGTCATTAAGAAAAAGAAAGCTAAGAAATTAGACTTTCCAGGACCCACTATTCAGGACTCTGAAGGTGAGTACCTCATTCATAAATTTCCATAAAAAGAATTCTTGTCCTTAAATCCTCTTATTTCTTATTTCTTATATCATGACTACCAGAAGAGGCTCCCAATACTCAATCCAATCAGATGGAGCTGGACTCAGAGGTAGAATTGATTCCTCAAAAAGAAAAAGAAAGGGCAATATCCCCAGTAGAACAGAATCCACACAAGGAAGTGCCTTATCCCAAAGGCAAGTCCCAGAAATGCCCATGATATCTGAACCAGAGTTAGAACTAAGTATGAGTAGCTCAAACAGCCACAAATCACATTCAGAGGGCTCAGCTATACATTTAAATGAGCCATTACAAGCAGTACTACACAGTGTACAAAGATAAAGACTGGAAAATGTTGCCTCAAATACACCAAGGAGTGATGAACTCCTGGCACATCCTCAAAAGGTTCCTCACAGAGGAGGAGATAGTGGTAGACTCCAATGGGTGTAATCCACTGTGATCCAAGACTCAAATCAAAAAGATCAAGGAGTACCACTCCAAAAAGAGGGAGGCAAGCAAGGAAGAAGCCCCAGTAGCTTCTACCAGCAAGCCTCAAGCCAACCAACCTCCCCAAGAAGGGAAAAAGAACAAGAAAAAGAATTGGAGGAAACCATATTTCCCAAGCTACAGGATTCCAAAAATTTAAAAAGATGCTATGGACAATGTCTTCATGGCCAGAACTTTGATGGAATTCAAAGACAAAGAGGAGCAAAGAATGAGAAAACCCCATTTCCCAAAGAAGTAACCTTATCTCCTGATGTTGTAAATACTTTAGCAGAGCTTAAAGACAGTATTTTACTTCATAAAGATATTAAAAATAGTATATTATATTTACAAGAAATAAATAATAGCTTATCATCTTTGAAAAAAATTGTTGTACAAAAAAAATAAATTGATAACATTAAATTTATGGTTGAAAACAACAAACCAAACGTTTTGATTGATAATACTCAAAAATTGATACAAGGACAACAAGAATTATATAAATACACAAAATGCATAAAAGATAAAACTTCCACAATCAATTATGACGTGAGTATTGATAATCCTACAGAAAAATTAAACAAATTAAGTATTTCTGTAGAAAGATTTGAAGAAAAGACTTCATCACACCAGAAATTACTATTAGACCATGTGGAAAAAAGTGATGAAGCAAGAATGCACCTGAAAGATGATATTCAAAGTGAAATAAGGCTTATCACTGAAAAAACGGATAAAATTAATGAGGCTAACTCAAATATGCCAAAGTTATGAACTCCATTTTCTCACATAAGAAGCCCTGTGAAACCAAAAGAGGAATTAATAAATTCATTCATAACAGACTCAAGTCACCAAGAAAATAACCAAGTATTAATGAAGGAAGTACCTCAATTGAAAGAATGGCCAACATTCAAAGGAGAAGGTGAATATGACCATTTGTCATTTATTCAAACAATTGACATGTTACAAGAAGATTATTTCATATCAGATGAATTGATCACTGCAAGATTACACTCACTGTTTGAGAAATCTGCAAAACAATGGTATTATGGCATAAGAAAAACAAATGGCAAAAATACCTGGTCTTGGTGGAAACAAGAAATAATCACCAAGTGGACTAATGATTCCTGGAGGTACAAAATAGAAAATCCATTTTAAGACTCCTTCTTTGGCCCAGAAAAAGATACATTTTTGAGTTGGTTCTTAACAAAAGTTGAAATACTAAATGCACCGTAATCAGAAATGTCACAAAAGATGGTGCATATGAAAATACTTAAGAAATGTTGAGGAGAGCTAGAAAATTCCCTCAGCAGAAGGTGTATAGAACCATGCTCCGCAGAAGATTATATCAATGCCCTAGAAGACATAGTGACAAGGACAAAAATTGGCAGAACTTGGAAAAAATTGGACATCAAAAGTCCAAATAAGCCATTTATCAAAAAAGATAAATCAAAAAAGCTTTCAATCCCAATACATCCAACAATAATGAGCAAAGAAAATGCCATAAATTGGAGGTATTGGACACTTGGCCAATAATTGCCTTAAAAAAGCAAAAATCAATGAAATTGTGGAAACAGAAAGCCACAATTAAAAAGAAGAAGATTCTGATTCTAAAAAGGACACAGAATATTCAAAAAATTCTGAGACTGATGAATTTAATATAATAAATGCACAAATTAATAATATTAATATAATTTATGAAGTACTAGATGTTAACTAAAACTTACCACAAGTTAGAACATCTGACACAAACCTGACAAATGTACAAGATGCCAAATTGTATAGAGCCAAACCTTCCAAAGGAATGGGATATACAGCTGGAAAATCAAGTATAAGTATTGTCATGGTTGATAACCAAGAGGCAAAAGTAAACTTGGATACAGGAGCATATTGCACCTGTGTTGGTAAATGTTATTTAAAAACAATCATACCAGATTGGCAAGAAAAACTTATACCAATACAAAGTGTCAAACTTAGTAGTGCAAGTGAGAGCATGAAGCCCCTTGGAATAATTGACTTAACACTAATCTTTCCTCATCCTTCACAATGTGTCAGAATTAAAGTAGAGTTTGTGGTAATAGACAACTGTACTAGTAATCACTTGATACTTGGAAATGACTAATTGTCAATCTATGGTATAGACATCTCTAACCAAAAATACAGATATTTTACCATAGGTGACGACAAGAGACAAAGGTTTGGTTTCTTAAATAATAAAAAACAAATTACAGTTATCAAGAATGAAGAAAGAATTCCAGAAAAAAAACTTTTTATATCTGAACAACTCAAAGAGGCAGAATTAAATCAAGATTTAACAAAAAAAATGAAAGAAAAACTGATTGACCTCTTATTTAAGTATAAAAATGCCTCTGCAACTGACAAAGAGCCACTAGGTGCCATAATTGGGCATTGGGTAGATATAATTCTTAATGTGGAAAAGCCATACACACCCTTACTAAGGAGACCTTCTTACCCAGCTATTCCAAGGGCTAGAGAAGCCTTGGAGGTACACATTAAAGAATTAATGGACCTTGGAGTATTAAGGAAAGTAGGATATAATGAACAGGTAGAAGTCACTACACCTGTCATTAGAACTTGGCATAATAAAAATCAAGGATGATAGGAGACTTCAGAGCCCTGAACACCTATACCATTCCAGACAGATATCCAATACCCAGAATCCATGATACATTGACACAATTGTCACATGCTAAGTTCATTACAGCCATGGATTCCTTAAAGGGTTTTCATCAAAATGTCTTTACAGACAATGCCAAGAGACTACTAAGAATAATAGTCCATTGTGGAATTTTTGAATACCTAAGAATGCCATTTGGTATAAAAAATTCACCTTCCCATTATCAAAGAATGATGAATACAATATTTCCTGAAGAATCATCAGAAGGATGGTTAATTATCTATATTGATGATATCATAGCTTGCTCAGAAACTTGGGAAAATCACCTCACAAGACTAGAAAGGGTACTACAAAAAATAGTGCAAGTTAATATGAAAATTTCCTTGAGAAAGTGTCATTTTGCCTATAGTGAACCAAACGCACTAGGACATGTTGCATCTGGAGTTAGTCTAGGCATAGACAAGAATAAAGTAGCAGCAGTACTACTTAATCCAATTCCTCAAGCCAAAAAAGAAATGAAAGCATTTCTAGGTTTTGCTGGTTACTATAGACAGCATATAAAGGACTTTGCAAAAATTGCCAAATCCTTGTATAAACTATGTGACCAACAAACAGTCTAGGAGATGACTGAAGAAAGAGTCAAAGCATATGAAGAATTGAAAAATTCCTTAACAAATACCCCATTTCTTCAAATGCCAGATTGGAAACTACCCTTTAAGCTTTACATTGATGCTTGTGGAGAAGGACTAGGAGCTGCACTACACCAGACACAAATCATCAATGATAAACAAGTGGAAGGCCCAATTTGTTTCATTTCAAGACAGATAAAGCCAAAAGAGGCAAGATATGGAGCAATCCAGATGGAATGCCTCTGCTTAGTGTGGGCTTTAGAAAAATTACACTATTACTTGGATGGAGCAATATTTGATGTGATTACAGACTGTAATGCTGTAAAATCTCTATTAAATATGAAAACTCCAAATATACATTTGCTGAGATGGCAAATTTCTATCCAAGAATATAGAGGAAATATGACTATTGCTCATAAATCTGGTAATATTCATAAAAATGCAGATTCTCTTAGCAGATGGGCTCTAGCAAATACTCCTGCAAATCCAGCATGGGTAGCATAGGAGGGACACCATATAGCAGGGATATGTGTCACAGACAATGGCACAGAATTCTTCAACCAAGCTAAAGAAAGCTATAAGATAGATAAGAATTGCCATATCTTAAGCCAACTTCTAATGAAAGACTGTAAAGACCCATCACTTTCATCAAAATTAGATGAAATATGGAAAAAGGCATATGATGAAGGAAGATTCCACCTCTTTGAGGGAATCCTCTATCATAGAAAAAAACACACATGTGGTATGTCCTTAACAGATAGAACTCTAATAAACACTATTTTACATGAGTGTAATGATAGTGTTGCAGTTGGACATCTCTCAGAAGTTAGGAAAAATAGAGAGGGTGAAGACCTGCTCTTGGTGGCCAAATTGGAAGAAAGATGTTGCAGAATACTGTCAAACCTGTGACAGATGTCAAAAACCAACAGAGCCACAGGAACAAAATTTGGAATGATGATTCAAATCCAAGAACCAAAATCCCCTTGGGAAATAGTTCATATGGATTGGGTAACAACACTACCTCCAGGAGGAGACAGAAGTTATAAGGCACGCCTAGTGTTGGTTGACAGTTATAGCAAAACTCCTATGTTCCTACCATGTCACAAAGATGACACAGCTATGGACACAGCCATAATGATATGGAGTAAAGTCATTAGCCACGCAGGCTTATTCCAATATATCATACGTGACAGAGACCAAAGTTCACTTCAGCATTATGGACAAATCTCCATAACCTGTTTGGGACAAAATTATCATTCTCAACAGCTTACCATCATCAAACTGATGGTTTAGCAGAAAGAATGATACAGACATTAGAGGATATGATCAGAAGATTCTGTGCTTATGGACTAGAATTCAAAGATTCTGATGGTTTCACCCATGATTGGTGTACTCTAATACCAGCTCTTGAGCTGGCATATAAAACATCAATCCATTCTTCTACTGGCAAAACACCAGCAATGCTAGAAAAAGGTTGGAATCCAAGACTTCCTTATGATACCCTCAAAAAGGACTTAGTGGATATACACCAAACAGCAAGAATTTTTAAAATAATGCTTGACAAAGCAAGACACCATGCAAACAGATGTATGCAAGATTCTTTCAAATATGCAAAAGAAAGATGGCCTAAAATTCAGAAACCACCTGACTTCAAAATAGAGACTTGGTCCTTGTGTCAACCCTTAATTTCAATAATACAAGAGGACCAAAGAAATCCAAAGATTCCTTTGCAGGACCATTCATTATAAAAGCACTGCCTGGACCTAATGCTATGCAATTGGATCTCACAGGTGAACTAATGAATAAACACCCAACCTTCCCTGTAAGTATGATGAAGCCTTACAGCTCAAGTGACAAGGAATTATTTCCACTAAGAAATAAACCCCCACTTGAAATACCCCCTTTGGAAGAAGGAGATGAAAAGAAAATTGTGAAAGTCCTTAAAGAAAGAAGGACAAGAAATAAAAGAGAAAGAGAATACCTTGTAAGGTATAGAAATCCAACTCAAGAATATTAATGGCTACTTGAGAAGGATATAAAAAATGCCAATAAACTACTAAGAAGGTTCAGACATGAAAGAAAACCTAAAGAATAGAAAAATCAAGAATTATTGAGCTTCAAGACTAACAAAGTCTATTGAAGAGTTAGGACAGTGGATGATACCCTAATTAACTATATCAGATTGTGGTACAATCTTTTTTGGTGGTAGGGAATTTGAGCCTTTGAGATATGACCTCATATCCAAAAAGGTGACAGCAAAATTTCTGTAATAATTATACTTATGATAATTATCTCAAAGATTAGTAAAATACCATAAATAAGTACAAAATCTTAATTAACTCAAGATCTAATGAGTAAAAATGTGAAATTAATTACACCATTAAATTCCTCATGGTAAAATACACATATACTATTTTTATAGCATATCTGTAAAGTCAATATTTAATGAGTTATAAGTAATAATACCTTATAAAAAACATAAATCATTAATTATTTCAGAAACCAATGAAACAACATGTGAGATAAATTGGACCATTGAATTCCCCACAAATATTCACACATAAAACAATCATAAAGCTAATCTCTAAAGTTAATACTTAAGGAATTAAGCTGAATATATGCACTTTTTTGGTCAATGCATATATTCATGGTTTTTAGCTAATATCTCTTGAAATATGCAAGATAGAGAGTTGAACCAAAAATAAAGTCACCAATTAGTTATTCTAAGAACACAGATATGAAATTTATTTTACAAGCTATAAACAAGGTTAAAACTTGTAATGGTTTATTGATCAAAATCATTGGAGCTGTTGACCACTTTGTTGTGAAAGTGGTCCAAACTTAGAAAAGGGTTTACTGTCAGATTCTACTTGTTCATTAGTGAAGAATGAAATAATGTTTATTATAATATTCAAGGTATAACCCCTTGGAATCACGGCTTGAAGCTTAAAATATTGAATTTTGACAGAAAAAATGAGTTACAAGAAAAATAATCAAAAAAAGAGTTTTGATGATGTAATGAAATGCTCTTGACAGCTTGATTATGAAATGCCAATATTTCAGAATCCACTTTCAGAATATCTGTAGCATGTATAACTCAAGATTTCTTGTTGATCAAAGTTTAAGCTTAAATTTGATCATTTATGATCACTCACTGTAATCCTTTTTCAGTTTAACAGTCATATAAGTGATAAAACTGATTAATACTATTAGATCATGATTAATACTAATAAAATCCACGAATTTCAGGCTCTTTCCAAGCCTATGATGTCATTAAACCTAGAGTTATAGTGATAACTCTAAATAATGGCGTAACGATGAGATAAGATGGTTTGATTATGATGTAATTATCACTAAACCTTAAAATATTGATCATTTGTAGTAGAAAGCATCAGTACATGTCTAATAGAATCCTTATGGACTCTAGAAGGGAGGTATTTACTATAAATAGAGCTCTTTTTACTCTATTTTCACCACAGACGCAACAAAAACACTAAATAATTAAATCAAAAAGGTAAAATCTTTATTCTTTATATGTAAAGCTTTTACATTATTAAAGACCAAAGATCATCTTCATTGGAATCATCAATCTTGAGGTAATTACTTCAATTATTTAATTTTTTTTGTTAAATTTCTCTCAAACATCTCAAATCCATGTAAAATTAAGATAAATTGTAATTTCTCTTAATTCTTATTGTAAGTACAATTTAAATAAGTTGTATTTATATTATTTGGCATAAATTCATTCAAAATTATTATATTAAGTGTAAAAAGTAAGTGATTTTTTCTTATTATAATAATTCTCTCTCTATCATTACTTTAATAATTCTTTAATTAATATAAATAGTATTTATATTGATCTTTTGCTTTAATATTAGTAATATTACTGTTATTAATTGTTTTTTATTGATAAAAAACAATTTTTTTTCACCTTTATTAATTTCTGGTAACAATAATAAAGTGTGTTTAAATATATTAATTATCTTATATTAATATATTGATTTATTATATTAATTTTTCATAATATAAATTATATTATTATATTTATTTAATAATATAATTATTGTTACGCCTTAATTATAATAATTCTTTATTATTATAATTATTTTTTATTTTCTTTATTTTATTTATAAGGACATTCATAGTACAATAATCAAAATATTAGTAATTTTTTCTTATTGTTTCATAGTCAAACCTTACAAGGAGAAGGCTGAAGATCACAACATGGTTTTTGTATTATTCTATATGAGATGATGGTATCTTGGAACCCAAAAAGGCAATCTTATATTGAAAGTTCAACATTTCAAGCTTAATACATGGCTTTATCATTTGCAGCAAGAGAAGTGTTATGGCTAGTGTCAAATCTTGAAGACATGATTGGACATCAATGTCCAGTTTTATACAGCTGTTTGCAACCTCAACTCAGGGAGAAAGTAAGATTTGCATGATAAAAAGAAATAAAATTTGAAATCAAAATACCCATCCCCATCATATGCACAATTTACACAGCTACAAGATCCCCCCCCACTTATTTCACCTCAAGATGAACTTTATGATGAGGATGTTTTCAACACCTCACAGGGGGTGTCCCATTATGAGACTCAATTGTACCTCCTTTGACAATGACTTTTAACTAAGTTTAATAAAGAATTTTGATCACTTTTTGTTATTCCAAGTGATTCTGATTGATTGGGATATTTGATAGCCTTCATATTTTAACATTTTCTAGTTGTGGGAATAAATTCAATGTTGCTTTATTTTGATTATGCAAAAATCTTTTGACTTTTTTTACCACATTCCCTTCTTTGACAGATGCTTTTGTATTGTCATCCTGTTTATGTCCTCCTTCTAGCATGGAAGTTTCTTTACATATTCTTGGTTAGCAACAAACTGGTAGTTTGACAATTTGTTGCAAACTCTGCAGGCTGAAATGAAATTGTGAAAATTACTCTTTGAAGGTAAGAGGGTAGGATTTTTTGTTCTACCTCATATGGATCATCTTTTTATGCTATTTGGTGCCCTTATCAAATGGTTTGCCAAAGCATCACCCATACTGTTGTGTAGCCTTTTCTGTAGCTGATTGAACCATTTATCACAGAACCATATCCAACAATGACAAGAACACTACCAGTGCACATGATATATGGTTTTATATTATTCATGAATGTCTAATGATCCAAAAGTGCCCCTGTTTCTGAGGCTTTTTATCCCTACAAATCTGTAGGGATATTCATTTATTCAGTACTGGCTCTTAGGTAATTGAATGGCTCTCTTAAAGTTGAAGTCCAATCTTATACAAGAGCTTGGTGAAAGCTGCTTATATTTTTACAAGTCATAAAAAAGACAAACATAAGCCTACTGATAAGCTCTTTTTAACTGAATCACAAAGTGGAAAACACCATATTTACAGCAAGTTTTCATTCATGTGGCACAAAATGAGGATTCACTTACATTCATCCATTCTCTTGTGATAAATATCTCAGCTCCTTCATATTTATTAGTTACAAAACCATTCAAAATCTTTTCCAATACCCTTTCTTCCAAGGATCCCACTAGCAAATCTACACAATGCACAAGGTATATCATTTTGAGCGACCGAAGTTCATAATTTCCTCAGTCACTTCTCATTTCTCCTGGATGATCTGTTAATAAAAAATTATCCAGAACGTCGCCTCATGAGCAACAGATGGATTAAACCAAGATGTTTTCATTTCTCCAAACATTTCAATTTGGAACAACACCGCCTATCTTTCCTTTCGCTAGTGCATTTCCTCCAGCGAAATATCGAGATGTGATAATTGTAGTGTTGTATTTTGATCGTGTAGCTCCGGGCAAATCTGGCAGTGAACACGGCTTGATATTGGCTATCTTGTTGACGATGAAGTCTTCAAACTATTTTACAAAAATGTTGTTAGAATTCTACTTTTGGTTGAGTCCAAACGGGGTAATAGGGTTGCAAAATTTCAGTGTAAACTCGGGCCATTAATTAAATCAAATTTCATTCTAATCTCAAAATCGAAATGGTACTCTTCGCAGGTCTCATCCCAATTCATCCAATTCAGGACTTTTCGGATGAATAAATTCTTAACTGTCAGCTTAGTCCGAAAAGAAATGTGGGAGCGATTATGATCTTTTTGAGGCACATATCAAACATCCCTGCGTGTTGCCCAGACAGAGCAGAGCTTCATATCTCTATAACTCTGGAACTATTTGTCGACTCTTTATCCAAAAAAATGAATTCGAATCATTAGTTCATCGCGCCTTCGTGTCAATTTGGTGTATCAAAACAACAACTCACATATATTGGGGTTGAGTTTTACGGCATTGGATCCTAGAGAGCCGGAATGACAATCTGAATGTCGTATTCGTGTTATACTTAGATCTGGCTTTGCAGATCAGAGTACATGGCATGAATACCTCAGTCACAGGTTACAACCTATGAATGCTTAATCTATCAAAAAACCTTTTGAAAAGTGCTTTTTCTAACCTGTTTTCATTCGCAATGAGGCGTGCTATGAAAGCTGAAGCAGGTTAGGACGGGAACGAAGGCCAATCGAGTGCTTTCTCTCACAGGTGTCAAATTTGAAAAATCATGATATACCATCTGGCAAGGGATACGACCCTTTTGCTTCAGTCATCTTGAAATAAAAATGGCTATCCAAGTTGACACATCCCAAATAACTACTACCGATTCGGACGATATTATGAGAAAAAAATGTAGCCTACTTAAATGCTCTTGAAACGATCAATTAGTTTGAAAGCTTGCAGCCAATCACAATTTTGTTTCTTTTACTCAGGATCTCATCCATTTTTCTGATCGATTCAATCTTGTGTGTTGTGCCTCTGTGGGAACCAATGAAAACTTGAAGCATTAATGTCGCAAGCCAGTCATAATTAACCCAATATGAAGGGTATGTCTTCTTCGAGTTTAAAACTCAATATCTCAACCTTTCGACGGCGCAATGGTATAATATCTTATGTGCGCAATACACTTGGATGAGAAAACAAGCCAGGTCTAGCCCAATATCAAGAGCATGGCTTTGCGGAAAACTACAGAATTGAAAAAACAATGCGTTAACGATTCATCTGTTATTTTTAATGAAATTCATGAACGAACCTTGATTTGAGTCCATCAATGTGCTAAAAGGTTAATAGCCTTGGCCAAATATGTAAGGCATGGCTTGATCTTTTACCAATCGACTAAATCTAAAAAAGGCATTAAGGAAGCTCTGTCAGTGTTCTTTTATCTGAATAAATGATCAATGTACCTTACTTTTTAAAGCCTCAAAGCGTTGAGAGTAACTCTATTTACATAAATGCCTTGAGGTTTGAAGAACATTGTCAACCTACTCAGGCTTTCACGATTGATGATGTTTGTGTATGAATCAATTCTATCGCACCCCTTTAGGGATAAAAGGAATTTTAATACTGTGTCTTCATAACGAAGCAAGAATACGACCGATGTGGTGAGAACGTCTTTGTTAGTTTCTAAAAAAAATAATCAACATCTTGCTTGATTGGCTGCATGATGTGAATGTGATAACCTTAGCCTAATATATAAGGCATGGTTAGTGAGACTCCTAAAAGGAAACAACAATGAAACAATCAAAAACCAGAATAGATCGATAGCTTTAATCATCGGCTTCACTTCGCCACGGAAAACCCCTACCCTTACCATGAAAGCACTTCATCCAAAATGCTGAACTTGGGTGAATTTAATTGACAATCACCTTGGATATTGATTAAGAATTGATCTAAGCCCAATATGGAGGACATGGTCAAAATAAATGATTAAGACTATAAGAGAGAAAGAATTATTGAATGAAAAAGACAAACTACGAGTCAGTCTAACGTTTTATCACTGTTTACAGACATATCAAAGTCATTTAAAGTACCTTGTATCATTGAAATCTTTCCAAATAGCATCTGCTACGTATTTCTAAAAGTGAGATGGTTTCGAAAAGAAGTGAAAAATGGAATTGAAATACAAATTAGTAAATTTGCATTACTCATGCTTCGAAATAAAAAATATATTTTATAATCACGTTTTGATATACTGAAGACCTATGATAGTCTCAATATCTAGAGTAAGAAGGGTTGATTCAAGTAAAATTATTTAATTATATAAATGAAAAGAAGGACTTCAAGTGACTCTTGTTAAGGAAAAAAGCAAGGAAAGGGCTAAGGAGTACGTGAAGGATAGGGCTCGGGGTTGTGGGACTGAGGGATGAGAAGTAGGTGGAGATAGCAGGCCTTTTATGTCTTTCTCAAGAATAAATGAGCAGATACCTCACCACTACAGAAAGAAGCAGTTCCAGTCACTGAGACGACGATTTGGACGGCTGATCCTGTAGAAAAATTTTCCTGGCTCTAAAAAGTCAGCATGAATATTAAAAATGGAGCTATTTTGTGTTTTTTTGCAATAGATCCAAACAGTGTTTGCTTAGATCAAATGAATTTAAATATGAAAAAACCTTTTTTTCTTGCTTTTTTCTGTAATAATCTCGCAATTGAATTTCCTGACCAATCAAAATGGCGCATTTCACTGAGCTCTTGATCATTGGCAGAGAAGCTAATCAAAAATTATCCAACAGAGGACCCACAAGCAAACTATTCTAAGTTTTGTAGATGAACCAATAAACACTTCGATATTTAGATAGTTATTCAACGAAGTGGTTTATTTCTTTTCCCTTCCTAAAACTCAGAGTCTTGTTACCAAAAACATTACAGCTTTACTACTGCCCTAGTTTCAGGGACTCATTAATTCACTATTATGTGTAAAAGCTATAGAGAATTTACTCCATATTAGATAATGCTTTGATGAATTAGAAATTTAGTCGTAATTAATTCATAGTTTTACCAAGTGAAAGATTCATTACCATAAATTTTGAAAGCTCTTTTTTTCTCACTTAAGTCAAAATATATTTAATTTCAATTGATACTTTTCACATTGGACACACAAAACCTCTAGTATAAGGCAATTTGAAAAATCTGAGAGCAGGCCATATCGAGAGGTAAGAAAATTAAATAAAAGGTTTCATTCTATACGAAATCAATTAGTTTTGTGATTATTATACGTTCAACCACCTTTGATATGTGTAAGAAAAGATCCCAAGACCAGCAATTTTGTAAATTGCAAGGTAGAAAGGCTTTTCTGTGATTGTTCCATTTTTTTCTCATCAATTTTACTTTTGTGGAAATGTTTCACTCATGAAATTATTTCATTTTTCTAGAATTTAAATTATAATTTGTATGAAGATATTCCATTTATTTTTTACTTGGCCTTCAAGAGAAGCCATTTTCTCATTCATGTTGGTTGAAATGATTATGGGCTTACTTCTGGAATGAGGCTTGACAAACAAGGAGCTCCAAATTAGTGACCTAGTACAATTATTAAAAATACAAGTAATTTTAATTTGAACTTAAACATGAAAAAAAAAATTATGCAAATCAGAACAAAATTCAACAGTAAAAAATCCAACCCAATACTTGAATCTTATAAATCTGAAAAACAATATGATTTGGATGGCTTCTTTAATACTTAGACTTATTATATAAGCATCCTCTTTAAGCTTCCGAAGTTTTTTTTTGGAAATTTACTGGATTATTCCTAAATTGAGGTAGATAAAAACAAAATTTGAAGCATAATTATCAAATTGAAAAGCGTTAAAATTATTATATTTGAGACCCAATATTCATTCTTTTATAGGTTATTTAATGGTGATTGGAGTTTCAAATCACATTAAAACTCATATGAACTTCATGAAAGTTAAGTTTTTCACTGTAACTGACATTTTCATTACTTATTCTAAAGTGGTTGTAGCTGATGTATCACCTCCTCATTGATCTCTTTTGATCTCCTTATTCTGGTATATCCTTCTTTTTGTTAATTTTGAAGCTTCATTGATTTAAAAAACTGATTGAATTGAATAATCCATGGAGTGAGTATAAAGTGTAATATTTTAGAAAAAATAATTCACTTAATGAGAATTTCAGAGTATTAATTTGTTAAATAATTTTTCTACAGGATCAAATACCACCCTCAGTTTTCATACAAAAATAACTAAACATCTATTTTCCCTACAGTTAACTTCTATAGTAACAACTTCAGAAGCAGAAACTTTTGGTGGTAAATCATTGGTGAAATTAAATGATTATATGCATGTAATAGCCTTAAAATATGTTACAAACACATTATACCCTTCCTTTAAATTATTTTCTTTTGTAAGATCAAGCTACAAATTAATTGAGTTAAAAAGCCTTCTACTTTGGACATGCAAGTTTGGATAATTTAGGTATTTTTCAAACGAAATATGCTTGGGATTTCTTCTCCGTCACAACTTGATGTTCGGAGATAAAGGAATTCCTCATTTATTAAAAGTAGGTTTGTTTTCAAACACATAATACTAATTTAGCTTACATTAAGAAAAATATTTATAATCAATCCAATTTAGTTTAAATAACATAAAATGGCTCATAGGTCACACAAAAGTTTGAAAAAATGAGTAAATTGAACAAATCCTGTTTTTTGAATAGTTTTCCCCATATTAATCTACCATTCAACAATAAATCCCATCTTGGGGTAGAAATTCTTTGATTTTTCTCATTTTTTATATTTATTTTCAAGTCTATTTATCAAAGCCTAAATATTATATATGCAGTAAAATTAATAAGAATGAAGACAAACTATAAATACTTCACAGATCTCAAGTCTGAGCTAACTTTTGAATTATATATCATTTGATGAAAAATAAATGAATAATTAGAAGCCCAGAGACCTGCTATAAAATTAAATTGGGACAAAGTGAGTTTTTGAAATATTGAGGTTGAGGAAATTAACAGTTTAACATACTAGTCAAAGTCAATAATTTCTTTCCTTGAAAAATAAAAGCCTTTTAAATTTTCAAAATAATATTTCTCCAAGTTGGCAAAACATAATTTTATTTTGGATTTAAGAGATCAAGCCGTACATTACATTATGTTGAAATAATGAGACTAAATCCAAACGATCCCTAGATCACATTATTTTAAATTATATACTCTAGCAAAGTCCAGCTTTTGAATAAAAAGACATAGTTTTTCTGTCAATTGGAAGCACTATCTGTGCACTTAGGTATGTTCTTTGGAATCATCTAAGAAAACATTTTTTTGATATGTATAAAAGAAACACTTATTTGAATTTATCATGAATGAGTTATTACCTAAAACTACACATAGAAGTAATAATAATTCTTTCAAGAAAGTCTTATTTATTATATTCTCAACAAATCATATTTCCAAATAATTCTTTCTAATAAGTTATTTAACCTTCCATTTTTCTTTGAAAAAATCCTAGAGTTATTTTGGGGGTTGTTTCCTTGTCATATTGGGCCTATGAAGTAGTTTTAAATTTGTATATACAAGGAAAAACCATGATTTTGATAAATTAATACTGTTGATCATTTGCATGAAAGAGTTCTGTTGTTGTGTAATTCTGTTTATGAATCTACTGAGAGACCTGCTTGCCATTATGACTATTTGAATTCCTCTAAAACTCAAGAAAAAATTAAAACCCCAATTATATCTTGATATTCTGAGGGTTAAATATGTCTAAGAAGGCATAGAAACAGGGTGATAATCTGATAAAATGATCTATTTTTATTTACCTACAAGGTAGTGAGAGTTATTCACATGTGAAAATGACCACAAAGGAAAGAGATTTATAAATATGGCTGACATGCTTTCACAAAGTCTCAACACTTGCTTGGATTCAGATGAACTGTTATTTTGGCACCACAAGCTGTCTGTCAAAACCACAAAGAATGCCCCTCCTCCATTGGTGTTGTGGCAATTCCAACCTGGGACCAAGTTGGGGCCAATTGGCCAATTTTGCCCCTTCTGGTGATCTATGGCACTTTGGCCATATCACTATTTGCTGGCCTTTTATGGCCCAAGGCTATATCCTGCCATCATTGGCTTCCTTGGCCAATTCTCATATCCCCAACCCCCAGGCTTCTATCTTTGTTCTGGGCCCCCTAGCCCTCATCATTGTTCCTGAGTCACCCCTTTTCATTGGGGGTCTAGGGCCTAAATGGCATTTTTGGGCCATTTAGGCCCCCTACAGCTTCTACGGTCTGTGGGCCGTAATCACGGTCCATGGTCCGTGGGCCATTTAGGCCCCTTTTGGCCTAATCCAATGAGGCCAAGGTGGGCAGCCCATTAGCCTCCAAGGCCAGGTGGGTCCCAAACCACAATTGGGCCCACCTGAGCCAATCTTGGCCCCAAATTCCATAAGACCCTCAGGACCCATTTTTGTCCAATAACCACCATGTACCATTTTTCAGGGCATGGCCTCTGGTAACCACCAGAGGCTACCAGATCAGCTCAGCTCAAGCTTTCCCCTCACCTCAAGGGGAATTCTTCCACTCCTCCATGCACCCCTTACTCAAGATTGCAGGAATGTTGTATATATGGTATTATATACCATTATGAACAATTTTTGCTCAGCAATTCAATGGTTATGTTTTCACGACCCAATTCCATCTTTTTAAATCAAGGCTCCAAAATGCAATGCCCATTTCAATCAGTTTTCAAGCATCAAGAATTTCAATACTCCTTGGACAACTCAATTGGTCCATACAGGCGTCAATTGATCAACCTGTATGTACTTGGCCCAATTGGGCCAATTCATATTCCACTTTGGGAATTCAGTCACACAGTTTGAATTTCAAGATGGCCAGATCTGTATTGACCCAATTCAGACAATACAGCCGGTGACTCACTTTCCAGGATCAGTCTTTCAACTTTTCACATATACTGGCCACCTTTCAGCACCTGGGGACTTTTTCCCCAGTTAATTAATAGATTGGATTTATTTTTATCTTTATTTTCTTTTACTCTATCAAAGTTAATACTGATAATGTCAAGTCAGTCATTTGGCACCCTTTCTCTTTTTCTTCCTTGCCTGTCAGTGTATATTGGTGGTCATATCCTTTACTAATTCCATTTCCTTTTCTGGCAGGTTGAAACAGTGAATTGAGGATTCACTTGGTTGGCTTCTTAGCCTTTGACTTCTCTTATTATATTTGGCCTTTGGCTTCTTATCTTTCTCTTTTATCTTTAGCATACTTGTCTTTTACCTTCTTCTTCTTTAAAGAAATTTAAATTTCATTATTCGTTATATCTTTTGGAGCCCTCCAAGTGAGTTCTTGATTCCTGAGTGCCAGGCCACTCTTGCTTCCATAAGAGCCCCTTGAACATTATATCAATTAACTCATAATTTTTCTTCTGTTCATTCATTCTTTTATTTTAATTAATTCATTTCACTTAATCAAAATTATGACTCTTTAACAGTTTATTATCTTATGATTCATTGTCACCTCTCAATTTGCTCTCATTCATTCTTCATTCTGAAAATTGAAAGCTGACCCCAATTTTATCTTTTGTTTCTCTTTTTTGAAATCTTATCTCATTTTCATCTTCATTCAATTCATCAAATCCTTTGTATTCAGGCCCTCACTATTGAAATTAAAATTGATCTTATTATCATTCAGACATGTCTTCACATCAAGATTCACACTTGATTTGTTCTTTAAGAATTTGGATTTTTGAAGAAGATTTCACTTGATTTTGATCTTGACTTATTGATTTGACATAAATTGACATTGACTTCAAGATAATGGATTGACCTGAAGATTTTATTGATCTTGCTGATTGTTCACATCAAGAATTTTGACATAATTTGATTTGCCTCAAGAATTCATTTTTATTGATTGATTTTCTGCAAGATTTTGATTTTGAGTTTATTTGAAATTTGATTTTGATTCATTGATTATTGATTTTTCCTCAATATTTGATTTGATTTGATCTTCAAGACTATTTTGGTTTTTCCTCAAGTTGTTATTCAAATCTCGATTCTTTTCATTTAATTTTATTTCTATTCAATCATGCCACTCCAACATTCACCTCCTGTAAGACAGACGAGATGTCAGGCCCAAGCTCAGGCTGTTCTTACTCCTACTCCAAGAGCTCCTCTTAATGGGACCCCAGCAGTTCCACCACTGAAGGCCCAATTAGACAGAGGACCAATCAAGGAGGGAGCAGCACCATCCAGGAAGGAAGGAAGAGTGCCAAGAAGATCAATTTTTTTTCAGGAGTAGTTAGCGGTTTTCCAGGCATGTCAAGGAATACTTTTAGAGGTCCAGGTGAAGATGGTGAACTGGAGGAGGAGAATTCTGTGGAAGAGGAAGAATCTGATGGCACTGAGGCTGCTCCTGCTCCTGTTGGAGCATCTGAAGGCCCCAGAGGACCAACTCTAGCCCAGTCTGATCAGCCTGTCTTTCACCAGACTGAACCATCCTTAGTGGCCATCATGCAGCAAATGACCCAAATTATGGCCAATCCTCAAGCAGCTGCATCTTCTCAAGTTTCCAGACCACCAGCCTTCAAGACTCCATCTATGAAGGTGCTGGAATGTTCTGATGGGACTCAACCCTTCAAAGTCAGAAGTTTCATTCAGTCTTGTCAGCATATCTTCCACAATGACCTGGCAAATTTCTCTCAAGACAGAAAGAAAGTACTTTATACCACTTCATTCTTAGTTGGCAGGGCTGCAAAATGGATTGAGCCTTATCTTTCCAATCTCAATAATCAAGACCCAAGTTATCTTCTGAATTCATGGCCATTATTTGAATCCCAACTCTTTACTTTATTTGGGGACCCAAATGAAGTTAGAAAAGCTGAAGCAGAGTTGGATGGCCTTAGAATGAAAGAAGGTGGGCATGTTTCCTTATACATTGCTGATTTCAGGAGTTTGGCCTCAAGAATTGGAAATTGGGGTGAAAGAGCTCTTATTCATCATTTAAGGAAGGGTTTGGCCTCCAGGATTCTGGATCAATTGGCCTCCCATCCTTCAAATATTGATTCTCTTCAAGACTTAATGGACATCAGCCTGGAACTTGATACCAGGTACCATGAGAGGCAAAAGGAGAAGAATCATCATCAAGAGAAGAAGCCTGAAGCCTCAAAGTCAAACTCTTCTCATCATCAAAATTCTTCAAGCTCAAGTCATAAGAAGAAGAATTTTAATTCTCAAAAGCGGGACAAGCCCCATTCTTCCTTGTTGAATAAGGACTTCAAGCTGAAAGGTTCTGAAAAAGAAAGAAGAATCAAGGAGGGCTTGTGTACTTATTGTGGTGGGGAGCATAGTCTTGAGTCCTGTGTCAAAAGTCCTCAAAACAAGCTTTCCCAACCAGGGAAAAGCCTGAGTGAAGATCATGTTGTGTTCAATGGTCTTCACTGTTTTCTATCCAGAGCACAATTTTGCATTCTGAATACTGGTGTCAAGAATTCTCTTAGATTCTTTGTTTTTTCTTCTCTTTCTGATGTTTTTTACAGTATACTCATTGATTCTGGTGCTACACACTCATTTATTGCAAAGCAGTTTGTTCACAAGTACTCATTGACTACGTCAGAACTTCCAGAGAAGATTCCTTTTATCATTTTGGATTCCTCTTGAGTCCCCTTCCTTATTTGTGACTCACCATACTAGATATATGGTTGAGCTCCCTTCCTTCCCAAGCTTTGAATGGTACTTTTTAGTCATTGATACTCCAAAGGGAAAAGACCTCATATTGGGCTTTGACTTTCTCAATAATTTTAATCCTTCTATTGATTGGAGGCAAGGGCTGATCAACTTTAATGCTGATCATAAGGACTATTCTGATCCTTCTAATTCTTTCCGCAATGACTTTTCTTCCGGAAAATCATGTGTAGCTCTGGTTGGTGATTCTAGAACACCATAATTTGCATCTTCTGTCCATATTCCTTCCATAAATTCCCCTCAGTCATTACCATTATCTGGAGATGAAGTCTTCAAAGAGATTCAAGTTGTTGGAGAAGATAATTCTGTATCTTCACTTCATCTCTTCTTTGGGAATATGGACCTTCCTCCTTCATCTTATCATGACTCCCTGGAGGAGTTGTGGGAGGAAGAGGAAGACCCAGAAGAAGTAGAAACGGTGATGAAGGTTGTTCCTTCTACTTATCACCAATATTTGGATGTATTCTCTAAGGTGCAATCAGAGAAACTTCCTCCTCACTGTGCCTGTGATCATCATATTGAGCCGGAGGGGTCTCTACCTCCAGTTGGGGTGATCTACTCTTTATCCAAACAAGAGTCAGATACACTCAGGGCCTACATTTCAGAGGATAGAGAAAGGTTTCATCCGGTCAAGCTCCTCTTCAACAGGAGCACCTGTCCTCTTTGTCAAAAAGAAAGATGGTGGCCTCCGTTTGTGTGTTGATTACCGCAAACTCAATGCTGTTACTAGGAAGAACAAGTATCCTGTTCCTCCTATGAATCAGCTTCTCAATGCTTTTAATGGTTCTTCTATCTTCCCCAAGATTGATTTGCATGGTGCATATAACCTGCTCAGAATCAAGGAGGGTGATGAAAATTTGACATGCTTCAGAACTAAATATGGCAGTTTTGAGTACTTGGTTATGCCATTTTGGCTCACCAATCCTCCTGCCTCTTTTTAAAATCTTGTCAATGATATTTTCCAAGATCTTCTTGATGTTTATGTTGTGGTTTATTTGGATGACAATATGGTCTTTTCCAAATCTGAGGAATAACATGTCACTCATGTGTCCACTGTTCTTTCCAGACTCAGAGCCAATAACCTTTTTGCTAAGGCTTCAAAGTGCCTATTTCATGTCTCTAGTGTAGAATACCTTGGTTATGTTGTTTCTTCTGAAGGCCTCAAGATGGACCAAGCAAAAGTCCAGCAGATTCTCAATTGGCAACCTCCAAGAAACCTCAAGGATCTTGAATCATTCCTTGGCTTCGCCAACTTCTACCGCTGTTTCATCAAGAATTATTCAAAGATTGGCTCACTCACCAGTTTCCTCAAGAAAGATTCCTGTTTTCCCCTCAATGAGGAATCTCTTAGTCAGTTTCACCAACTAAAAGAGGCCTTCACCACCACTCCAATCCTGCTCTACCTACTATTGTAGAGACCTATGCATCCAATTGTGCTTTGGGTTCTATACTGAGTCAGGTCTCTGACTCAGGAAAACATCCCATTGCATTTGACAGCCGCAAGCTTATCCCAGCAGAGCTAAACTATGAGATTCATGACAAGGAACTCCTTGGAATAGTCTGGGCTTGTCAGGGTGACTCTATGATATAGCTTCAGAATGATAATAAAAGCTATAACTCTGAGTGTGACACGAAAATAATGATGATATTAGAGTGAGAATATTAGTGAAAAGGGCTATACTAAAATAATTTAGTGATGGTGAGTACTGCTGATAGCCCTGGGTGAAGTGTCTGCCTGTTGGTTTACAATAGCAAACTCTACAATACTTAAACTGAAAGTATACCTGTTAAATTCTAAGAGTACCACTTCCTTTTTTAAGAAGTTATACCACGTAAGAATATCAAGAACAGGATGCTGAATTTGCTTCCTGGTGAGGCAAATCCTCCTTTTATCTTGTTCTGGGGTAGTGGTAGGTGGTTTACGTCTGCACACGACCACAGAGTGGAAATTTTGACTACTGTGGGCTGGTTTGTGGTTCTATACACTCAATACAGGCTAGTATTGGGTTGAAATGTGGTTTTAGAACCACAAGTAGTCATTTTTACCCTATACAGGGTGAAAATTTTCACCAATGGAGTTTACAGGTGTGTTCTGGTGCTTCTGACGCGTCAGAAACTGTACAGAACCTGTATGGACCTCTGTATTTGACTTAACTATGAGGTATTGAAGTATAAATAGGCTTCAGCGTCTGTTTGACACCTCATAATCAGAGTACAACTGTATCCTGTAATAATACAGCTGTATTGACCATATTGTGGGATTATAACCTTCAAATGGCCATAACTCTGTCAGTTTTTGAGATATCATGCTCAAAGTTGGTTCATTGAATAGCCCTCTATGGGCTATACACAATGATACCCAATTTGGTATGGTTATCATTCAATATGACAAAGTTATCCCATGTACAAGGTTTTGTACATAGGCGTGGTTTGGGCAAAAAGCTGTATTGAGCTTGTTTGCCTCATAAATTCTGTTATAGTTGAGATATGAAGAAGTGGATGGCACCATCAGATAGCCCTGATTGTTCTCTTTCCAAAAAGACCCCACTTCAAGTATCCCACACTAAAACTGTAGAAGTAAGATGAGAGGTGAAAGTTTTGTTCACCCTTATTTGGTCTGAGTTTGACCATAACTTCAGTAATATTGGTGCTAGCTCATTTTGGCTAGTACCATTGGATAGCCCTGACTTAGAGCTTCAATTTGAATACCCATTTGATGGGGTTAGGTCTCTTCTTCTATATTTTAGATGAGAAGTGAAAATTAAGGTTTATGCTCAGCAACAACTTTGAGCAGGAATAACTTTGTTATTCTTTGTCCTATAGTGATGGGACTTATGTTTTCAGAAAGAGGTGAGTTTCCTCTTTCTTTTGATACCTTTTGAGCTGATTTGGCGCAGCTCCATGTTTTGGTGGTATCTTGGCTATACCATTGGTTTATGGTATTTTGGCTGTCATGCTTGTGCTCTGGTTTTGAGTCACAGGCTGACAGGGCTCTCAAGCGCTGTAGGGCTTTTCTTCTTTCTCTGTCCTCTCCTTTTGAAGTTCTCACCGATCATTCCTCTCTTCAGTCCTTTATGTCTTCATAAGTCCTTACTCTCCATCAAGCCTGCTGGGCTGAATTTCTTTCTGAATTCCATTTCTCACTCACTTACCGCCCTGGCCACCTAGCTAGTGTTCCGGATTCCTTATCACGTTGGGACAACATTTATCCGGAGAGGGCAGAGGATTTCATCAGCAAGAATCCAATGAACTTTCAACTGCTCATCAAGCAGGATGAAGTCCAACCTTCATAATATTTTGCAGTCAAGGTGGAATCTTTTTCACATTTGATTGATTCAATTCAAAAGGCTCTATGGCAAGATTCTCAATACAGAAGTATCCTTCAAGAATTGGGCAAAGGTATATCCATTCAGGATTATTCTCTTGATTTCTCTTCCCAACTTCTTCTCTTCAAAGATTGGGTGGAAGTCCCAACTGACCCCACAATCCAACTCAGCATTCTTCAAAAGTGTCATGACTATCCTCTAGCTGGACACCCTGGCCAAGAGAAGACTCTCAAACTTGTCAAGTGGGATTTCCACTGGTCCGGCATGACTCAATTCATCAAGGATTATGTCTCATCCTGTCAACAGTGTTCAAGAAACAAGAATATTCACCACAAGAAGTTTGTATTCCTCAAACCTCTTCCAATTCCAAATGGTCCTTGGATTTGTCTCTATGGATTTCATCACTCACCTTCCACTGTCCAATTCATTTGACTCAATCCTTGTCATAGTGGACAGATTCTCAAAGATGGCGGTTTTCATTCCAACAATGTCTTAAATCACTTCACTAGATTTGGCCCATTTATTCATCAAGAATATCTTTTCAAAGCATGGCCTCCCTTCAAGAATTTTCAGTGATAGAGGTACCATTTTTGTTTCTTCTTTTTGGACCAATCTTTGTCAGCAGGTCAAGATTTCAAAAGATTTGTCAACTGCCTACCATCCAGAAACTGATGGACAGACAGAGAGGGTAAATCAGATACTAGAACAGTATATTCAGATGTATGTATGTTATAATCAAGATGATTGGAACACCTGGCTCCCTCTGGCTGAATTTGCCTATAATAATTCTGATCACTCTTCAACCAAGCAATCGCCGTTTTTCACTGTTTATGGAAGAGATCCGCAATTTGACTCAGTTCACATCACTCAAGGTACTCCTTCTGGAAAGTTATCAACAAGAATCCAATCAGTACAGAAATATGTCAAGAGAGAACTTGAAGCTGCCATAAACCGGTTTAAGAGGTATGCAGATAAAAGTAGAGCAAGTCCACCCGTTTTCAATCCTAGTGACATGGTATGGCTTTCTTCCAAGAACATCAAATCAACCAGACCCACCAAAAAACTGTCTGAAAGATGGTTGGGTCCTTTTCCAATCTTGAAGAAAGTCAGTACTCACGTTTACCACCTCAATGGAAATCCATCCACCCAGTCTTCCATATTTCACTCTTGGAACCAGTCAAGACATCAACAATCCCAAATCCACATCAAGAGCCTCCTCCTCCAATCATCATTGAAGAAGAAGAGGAATGTGAAGTGTCTCAAATACTGGATTCAAAGCTCAAGAGAAGAAAGTTATGGTATATGGTGGAATGAAAAGGTTTCAGTCAAGACTCAGAAAGATCCACATGGGAACCAGCTGAAAGCCTCAAGAATTGTCCTGAACTTGTCAAAGATTTTCATTCTTTGTATCCTGACAAGCCAGGACCCAATTCTTCAAAAGCTTGAATTTTTATGGTGCTTGGTGGGGAGAGGAATTACCAAAATTAAGTCCCACTCCTGGTACGCACCTTTGGGGGTATTCTACTCTTTTCTGTTGTAAGCATCACCTTGGCCACTCTGTGAGCACTTTGCAATTTGGACACAGATCTTTTGGCCTGGCTTTCAACATCAACTCCAATTTATGGCCATTTACACTTGGGCAAATGGACCCTTCCTTTCTTATTTTCCTTCCCAAGATATTATCCTTTCAACACATTCATTTATCAAAACTTTCTCTTATTTATGGCACTGGCAGGAGTGGTAACTACCAAAAGTAAGTTCCTCTTGTGGTGTGCACTTCCCTGAGGGGTCTACAATCTTTCAAAACATCACCTTGGCCAATCTGTGAGCACCTGGCATCAAATTCCTTTATCCAGGTCCTTGGCCACTTTCAAAATCAACTGTCAAAATCTGTGATGAAGACCAAAATCTTTACACAAATATCATGTCTTCAACATTTTCAAGCCAAATGTCAAAAGAAGACCAAGTCGGCCTCAATTCATATGCCAACACTTTTGTCAGTTCAAAATTTTTCTTTTCAAGCTTCAAATGCCTCTGGAATCCCTACATCCAATCCGTCTTAAAAGCCTCGACAGGCTTCTACCTTATCTTGGTGCTCAGGAGCTCACCATTCAAGGTAGGGGGTACTGTCACAACCATGAAGAATGACCCTCCTCCATTGGTGTTGTGGCAATTCCAACCTGGGACCAAGTTGGGGCCAATTGGCCACACCATATCTTTATGGCCAATTTGGCCCCTTCTGGTGCTCTATGGCACTTTGTCTATATCACTATTTTATGGCCTTTTGTGGCCTCAGGCCATATCCTGCCATCATTGGCCTCCTTGGCTAATTCGCATATCCCCAACCCCCAGGCTTCTACCTTTGTTTTGGGCCTGGGGGGGTCTCTCTAGGGCCTAAATGGCCTTTTTGGGCCATTTAGGCCCCCTACGGCTTCTACAGTCCATGGGCCATTTAAGCCCCTTTTGGCCTAATCCAATGAGGCCAAAGGGGGAAGGCCACGTGGGTCCCAAACCACAATTGGGCTCACCTGAGCCAATTATGGCCCCAAATTCCATGAAACCCCAAAATGGCCATAAGACCCTCAGGACCCATTTTTGGCCAATAAACACCATGGACCATTTTTCAGGGCATGACCTCTGTTAGCCACCAAAGGCCACAAGATCAGCTCAGCTCAAGCTTTCCCCTCACCTTAATGGGAATTCTTCCACTCCTCCATGCACCCCATACTCAAGGTTGCAGGAGTGGTGCATATATGGTATTATATACCATTATGCACCATTTTTTCTCAGAAATTCAATGGTAATGCTTCACGACCCAATTCCATCTTTCCAAATCAAGGTCCCAAAATCCAACGCGCATTTCAAAGGAGGACTTCTTAGCTCATCAGTCTGGCAATCCATGGAGGCAATCAGAAGACCATTCAAGGATCCTAATCACCTGGCCCTGTATGAGTTGGGTTGGCAATTTCATTCAGGATTATTCCAAGGGCCATTCTCAGAGTTTATACATCATTTCAATCATCTGTCAAGGAATCAAATATTTCAATACTCCTTGGACAACTCAATTGGTCCATACAAGCGTCAATCAATGAACCTGTATGTATTTGGCCCAATTGGGCCAATTCATATTCCACTGTGGGAGTTCAGTCACACAGCTCAAATTTCAATATGGCCAGATCTGTATTGACCCAATCCAGACAATACAGCCAGGGACTCACTTTCCAGGATCAGTCTTTCAACTTTTCACATATACTGGCCACCTTTCAGCACCTGGGGACTTTTTCCCAAGTTAATTAATATATTGGATTCCTTTTTCTTTATTTTCTTTTACTCTATTAAATTTAATACTGATAATATTAAGTCAGTCATTCAGCACCCTTTCTCTTTTTCTTCCTCGCCTCTCAGTGGATATTGGTGGTCATATCCTTTACTAATTCCATTTCCTTTTCCGTCAGGTTGAAACAGTGAATTGAGCATTCAAGTGAGTTCTTGATTCCTGAGTGCCAGGCCACTCTTGCTTCCATAAGAGCCCCCATGACCCTGTCATTTACATGTCACAAAGGGTGAAGCCTTTCTTCTACTGACTCTTCAGTGTGTTTCTTGTGCTTCTGATGCACCAGGGGACCTTTTATGGGTCATTATATGAGTAATTGAATTAGAAACAGCCTTTAGCATGGGTTTCAATCTTAACATTCAGTTATATTTCCAATGAGTCATAAACAGATATTTACAGGTTATTCCATGGTTCTTGTTAGCCTTCTGGAATATTTCACAGCTGTCGATTTATTTAATCAAATATGCTTCCCATTTTGGCAACAAGGCTGTGCTATACACTCCTTCCTTGATACTGTCTTTGCTCATGTGTTGCATGTAGGGGAATTCATGGTAGTATTTTGAAATCTTGGTATATGGTCTCTATCTATGATTACTAAAGAACTAGTGTTTTTGTCCCTCTGATATAATATCTCATAAATTAGAAAGAATTCATTGTATTTGAAATTTCTAGCCCACAGTTCTTGCAGCTGGCTTTTCATTTTATGACTCCTATACTTTTTTAAATTAAGTTCACTAGTATGCTGCATTTCTTATGCTTTGAATAATTTCTATTCACCAATTTACATGTGTCTCTATGCAGCTCTTATGAGCTTATGCCTAGGATGGGGGTCTCTATTTCTATTTTCACCTCTCCTCTTGGATTAGTCCCACAATTTTGAGAGACCCAGTTGCATTATTTGAAGTTTCTCATCCTATCAACTTTTATATATTTTACAGAAGGTTTTGTCTCCATATCTGGATCATAATCTGGGTTAGCTTTATCATTATTCAGTGCCTATCTACTCAGATCATGTGAATTGGTGTGGATATTTCCTTTTCTGTATATTATAATTAGGCTTCCTCTGTAATCATGTATTACTATTTGCCATATCATAATGGGTCTATTGGTATTTTCCATGTTTAAGAGGGATTTGGGTGCATTTCCTTCTGTAGAAGCTTCAAATACTGAACCTCAAAGTAGTAGTGAAGCTTATAAAGTTCCCATTCTAGGAAGGTTTACTCTGTTTTTTTGGCTTGATAACTAGCTTCTGTATTTTCAAGCTTTCTAGAAATGTAAGGTATAACCGCTTGTTTGGAGTCACCATCCATTAGTATTCTCTGCTGGAGGGCTTCTCCTAGTCCCTTTCTGAATTCTGCATACCTATACAGTTCTAATTTTAGTTCAACATATGGCATCATTAGGAATTTTTATTGTGTAAGTTCATACTTGATCCTCGCATATACATCCCTTTTTTCTTTGGTGATTTCAAAGTCCATATCTTATGATCACACTTTGGAGAGACTACTGGTGATGTGAGAACAGTCCTTGATATTATTCCTGTGGCTGCTAGCAAACCCCCACAAAAATTAATTTATTGAATGTCTATAGGTAGTGGCTTCTGCAGTACTGCTACTAATTTGTTTTGGTCTATGACTAGACTTAGGGCTAAGACCTTGTGTCCTAGCTAAATTAGAAGCTTCTGACCAAAATTTAAATTTTTGAGTGAGTGTTTCAAGATATTTTTGGACATTTCCTCAATATTCTGTCCAAGAATTTGACATGGTCCTCACATGTTTCTATGAGTGTGCCATGAAATCAATGTTCAAAGATAAGCTATAAAGACTCTACTATAATGATATAGTGGTGATGAGTATACAGAAAGCCCTGGTTTCCACAATTATATGTTGGGATACAATAACTGAAATTACAATTATACCTACTTACATCTAGGAGTAGTTCTTCTTTTGACATATTTACTATGTAGAAACTGCAATAAAAACATAAGAATTTTTCATTTTGGTAAGGAGAAGACCTCTTTTGATCTTACTGCTGGGTAGTGGGATATAATCCAGCTTTGCAAACAACCAAAGAGTGAAAATGTGACTCCTGTGGCTTAGTTGTGGTCTCACAGGCTTGGTAAAGCGTTATAATAAGCTTAAATGTGGTTTTTGGGACCAGATAATGCCATTTTTGCCCATAGAGGGTTAAAGAACCTTTCTTCAGAATTTTGAAGCTTTTCTGGTGCCACTAACATTTCATATGCTTTGAGTTATATGTCTGATCCATCTTCTTATACAGGTTATGAGTAATAAAACCTTCATAAGCTTTTGAATAGCTTTGATGACTCATAGTTCAATTATATGAGAGAGTATCCCACAGTAACACCCTGTACATAAAGGTCAGGTGTCTTATCATCTAAATTGTGGGTAATCAACTGATGGCAAGCATTTTGGTAATAACTAAATGGTCTGGGAGAGTATTCCACAATAAAAATTGGTGTGAGATTAAAGCCTTGAATCCTCATCCCCTTTATCAGTTTTGTAGATGAAGAGCTGAAATGCGGCTCAAATTGTAACCACAAGTGAGATCTACAGCATGGGAATACTCATGTACCACTTTGAATTAATTATTTCAAATGAATAAAGGGTTCAAGTATTTTTCATTCTCTCTCAAATAGTATTTTTCTTGTTTTAAGAGAAAGGTACTGTTGTATGGTGGAATGTGATCTACAAATTTCCAGTATTAATTGATCTTTCAACTAGTTTGATAGCCTTTTTGGGAAGAGTTCCTTTTGTTGAGTTCTGGAAAACAGCATTGTGACCATAAACTGGTGTCCAATGTCATGGGTTTGATTCTGCTTGGAGAAAAGGAGAGGTCTCAATCAAACAGCCAAAAATCACTGGGTTTTCCGCTCCATTGGCATACAAGGGTTCCACTCCTTGGGGGTTCCTTGTAGGCTCCTGTTGTGACTAATGTAGCTCCATGAGGGTGGAATGGGTGATACCATCAGCTGCATGCCCTTTGAGACACAGTGCTCTAAACCCAGGGTACTGTCAAATAGTGGAATGTGCTCTACAACTTGCCAGTATTAATTGGTCTTTCAACCCATTTAATAGAATTTTCAGAAAGAGCTCCCTTTGTTGAGGTCTGGATGACAGCATTGTGACAAGTACCAATAACATTTGATCTGTGTAATATGAAGGAGTAAGGGTAAAGTTTAAATTTATCCCTATTTTATCCCTTACAGAGAGTATTTGACTTAAGAGGTCTCATAAAAATCACCCAAGCTATATGAGAGGTGGAAAAAGGGGGTCATTTTTATAGGTTTGAAAAATAGTATTTTTCTGATAATTTCTGATCCGGTGGCTCTCCAGGCTTGTAGATAGTACCATTAAGATAGACCTCATCAATAGCTCCAATAAAAGACTTCACTCAATGGGTATGTGATTCAAATCTATATTCTAGATGAGAGGTAAAGTCAAAGGTTTGTTCTCAGAAATATTTCACAGCCTCAAAAGCTTGGCTGATTCTTATTGTTTGGAAAGAAAAATAAATTTTTCTGAAAGGGAAACTTTCCCTGCTTTAGATAATCACATGTAAATAATAAGCTGTTTAGGATATTCTCTTTGTTTTTATGACCTTATTGTACCTTAATTTGTTTTGAAAAAGCTTAAATTTTTTACCTCACTCCTTCTTATGTACCATGATTATACTACTGTCAAATTTCATGCTTGTGCTCTGATTTTGAGTTACATGCTGACTTACCCTCTTTCCAGATAAATAATCATCATTGATGAGACCTTTCTTTCCTCATGGAGGCTCTAAGTCTCTTCAGATTTATGCTTCCACCTCTACCTTTTTTTCTCATTGGCCACTTTTCTTGACTTGGTTGTATTCCTTTGCATTAAAACAGGTTTGCTTTGTCTTCTGTGATTTTTGAGTTTTCCTAAAAAAATTATTTCCTCTTTCTGTACTTTCCTATTTTAATTTTGTATGCTTGTAGAATACAAAATTTGATAGTCTGTACCTAGAAGGGAACCATTTATCTCTACATTCTCAAGTTCAATAATATCGATTTTTTTATTTAGTTATTCTTAAAGTGTACTTTTATAATGTCTTTCTGAAATTTTCCAAGTGATCTCATTGTCCCTCAGGAGCTTTTGAGAGTTCTGACTTCTGTCAGTAGTAATCTTTCATACCTATCAGGTAAATGTTTGTCAAACAATTCCATGGCTACAGCTGGGAACTTTGATTGTGGTTAAATTCTGAACAGATTTTCCTTCATCCCAAGTTGAACCTCCAATTTTTGTGGTGTCTCGTGACCAAACCCCATGCCATATTTTGGTATTTCAAAAAATATTGAGCTGTGAGCCTTTGAATCCAAACAGAGCTTCAGAATCAAATCCAACATACCATAAATAGTGTTATGAAGAGTATTGGAAAAATATAGCCAATACAGGTAAAATATAAAGATGAAAGCACCTTTATTATAAATATACCAACCTTGCCCAAATAGAACAAGAAAAGCTAAAGATAAGACCAAATAAGCAAAAACCCTTATTTTCAACTCTCATCTGGCTTATGCATATTTAATAATCAATTCAAAATCCAGCAAAACTGTATTTTTCTTGGCACTCTTAGGGAGAGCTATCCAGTGGTATCATCCATTCCTATGTAGCACTCCAACATCAGGAGATACCACCATAGCAGTTTTTTCCACCAAGAACCCTCAGAACATCTAAAAGGGCTTGTGCAAACCTATACAAAATTACAGCCAAATTAAATATGTCAGTGAGAGATTTGATACAAGATATTTTAGACCACTTTATCTCCAAAACCAGGAGAGGCATCTTGGCTCAAAGGTTTACTTCTCAAAATACAGGCTTTGTGAAAATAAGAATATGAAGAAACCCCTGTATATTTGGCATATATTGATACAGCTGTGCTGTATTGAATACCAAACTGTAGGGCTTATAAAGACCTCAAAATTTGTATAATTGGAATACAGATATTCTCTAAATTGGAGAAGATATCTCTCTTGAAAGCTTTTCAAGCTACAAATTGATGTACAACAATACATCAAACAATCTTGAATGACTTCTAGATTTTTCTATTTTTGAGAAAGCTCAAAATGAAGCCTATCAAATTGAAGAGCTCATCAAGCTCTTCAATTCTTTTATTTTTTATTCTTGATATCATAAAAACTGACTGAGGTATTGGATTGGAAGATATTTGTTCAATAATGGTCTGTACCAAAAAGTATTGTTTTAATACTTAAAATAATTATTTTCCAAAGATTAAACCCCTTCAGAATGACTAATATTATCCATAAAAACATCAGGGAGACGTCTTAATAGTGATTAAGTGGCCTTTGAAAAGGTTTTTCACCTTGTATTTAACCAGAATGATCATTTGTGGTCTCAAAACCACAGTTCTGACAGTACTGACATCAGAATTGAGGGTATAGAACCAAATTCCTGCCTCCACAGTGAAAAGTTTCATTCTTCAGACATGCGGAAATCTTACCAGCCCTTTGTATTCCCCAAAAGATATAAAAGATGGACTTTTCTCACTGAAAAACCTCATCTTATCTTATTATTATTATTATGCTTATGTGACAAGACTGTTATCAACAATTAGTTTCCTCAGAATATGAGATATAATTATAAAGTTAATCATTGTAATACTTCCTCATAGTGAAAGATAATAGATTGTTGCAACCAAGGTCCTCGGTAGACTCATCACCACTGTTACCCAGTGAACAGTAGGACCTTTCATTATTAAAATTATTATTTTTTGATGTGTTACAGTAATGATAGTAGCTTTTACTTACATTTTATAGAAAATATATAGACTCACCCTGACAATTTGAGGGATCTTCTGTGGCTTTAAACATAATTGGCTGTGTTTTGGACTTATTTAGGTATGAAATCACTTTATTTAAAGGAATTTCACTAGAAAAGTGAGTAAATTACAATTTTTATTTTTATTTTTTTATTACCCTTTCTCAAAAGATATAATATATTATTCTATATTATATAGCATTTAGATATTCTCCAAGTATATATATATATTGAAAATATATTTTGAGAAAAGAGTACATGTACTCTCAATAATATATCATATTGCAATCTATGAATAGAATATATTCATATTTAAGCTAATATATTTGACCAAAGTGCATGATATTTACTACTAAGCCCATATTTATTGATATATTAGTAATAGATATTGTATAATGAAACAATGTTATAGTATTTAAAAAGAAATATATCCTTAAATACTTCTTTGAACAAGAAATAACTTAAATTGATGTGGAAACTGGTAATACCTTAATATCTTGATGAACAATCAAATATTTAAAGTATTTCTTATAATATTGATATTCATTAAATTTATTAAATATTAAAACATTTGACATGTTATAACATTAAAACACAACAATATCCAAGTGAATAATTCACAAAACACTGGGATATTGCATTTATTACTTATAGATCATAAGTATTATCTACAAAACTTTTCTTTTTCAAAGAAAAACCATCACAAAAACATATGAATACTTAAAAAAGCATAAAAATCACAAAAATAATAGCAGAAGTAAATAAAATCTCTTTGTTTTGTCATATGCTGATATACAAAATTTCTTGCTTCTTCCTAAGAAGTGGAAAAAGTGTATATTCCACTGGAGACCCAGTCACAAAGAAACCCATCTATGACAGCAGCAGAAGAAAGAGAGGAGCTACCAAGAGCAAAAGGTAAGCAGGAAAGACACAGTGAGGTAGCCATAAACTAAAAAGAGTGGAAACCAATAGCTGTACCAAGGGCCAAGAAACCCAGAAAAGGGGAAACAAAACCAGTTGGATCACCAAACACAGTTTAAAAGCAGAGAATAACTTTCATCAACCCTGTTGTAAACTTTAAACAGAAACTTCCAAAGAGTATAGACCATAAATTTGTACAAGGGCCTGCCAAAGGTAAAAAAAACTTGAATAATACATAGTTTCTTGTTGTTTTTCATTTTTTAACATTGTTAAAATGGAAAATCCACTTCCTGGAGCTCTTGGATTCCCAAGAAAACAACCAGAAAGCTGGCCAAGAAGACACAGAGGAAGGTACAACCAATCACTGGACCAAATGACCAGCAAAGAACTTACCAACAGGGAACTCCTGTACAAGGTCTTATTCCAGATCAAATTTCACCCAGAGTTCCAACCATGGAAATTTACAGATGCAGAGAAAGTCATAAAAATACATCAGCTTATCAAATACCTCTTTCCATGGAGCATGGCCAACAAAATGTTGAGTATGGAAGCATCTTGAGAAGAAGTAGGAATAAAAACGCAGAAGAGCTGTGTCAAGCAAATGGCTTGGATAGACCTCATAAAAAAATGAAAGGTTGGAATCCCAACAAGGAATTTAATCTCTTAGAAGAAAGAGAACCACAAAACCATAGCAGCCATAGAGAAATCAGGCACATGGAAGAGCCCAGGAAGATTTTGGTACCCCAAGATATGGAAGAAGAATCCCCATATTCCCCACAACAATTCAGCAGCTCCAGGCCTTACAAGCAAAGGTAAATTTCATCCAAAGCTCACCAATAATACCTGGTAGTTTATAGAAGAAGGAAAGGACCCCAAGGGAAAAACAAAACTCCTTTCAACCAGAGGAAGAAAGAAGAAGACCCCTTGATTAAGAAGCTGATGTATCTAGTCCAAGAAGTGCACAAAAGCAAAACAAATCTGTACCTACATTTGGTATTAATAGCTTAGAGTCAATTGATCCTGAACCAACAAGTGAAAATGAAATTCATACTCATTACTTCAAAAACAATGAGCCTGTGAATGATAAATTAACATGAGCCAAATTGAGCTAATTCATGGAATGGACACATGAAACCTCACAAAAGATGAGGACAGAATTGAAAACACTTAAAAAAGTAAATTCTTTCTAAGATAAAGTCATAAAAGACTGAAACTCAAATAAGGACACAGTTTCAACAGAATTTGAGAAACCCAACAGACATTTGAGCTCAATATTAAAGGAACAACAAAATGTAAGAAGGGATCTGAGAAATGTCCAGCAACAGAACATTAATCTTCAAAAAGAGATTGATTACATCTAAGAAAAAGAGGAAAGCAGTCCTTTCCCCCCAAAACATGATGATGAAACCATCATCAATACCTCTCAAAACCCAAAAGAGCAGGATAAATCAAAAAATTAGGAGCCTGAATATCAGGAACCAAGGTTGAGATAATTGTCAATTCACCAAGATTGTGAAAATCCCATTGACTCAGAAAAGCAAGCATATAAAAAATTACCAGATGTTCCCAATTGGCCAATATTCTCAGGGGTTGGAGAGTATGACCACTTGTAGATCATTGAATACATTGATAGACTCTTTTTTTATGTCCCAAGGATACCAGAGTACTGGATCAGAAAAAGAATAAGGACTGTATTCAGAGGCCATGTCAATATATGGTACACTGAAATGAAAGAAATACATGGCAGAAAATGATAGCCAAAGAGATAATTCTCCCACACAAAAAAGTAAATATAAGACTAAAACCTGAATTTTTAGTCTTAGGAATGCACAAGTACAAGGATTCCTACCACGGAAAAAATACAAAATAATGTATGAAATGGCTATCTGTAATAGGAAAAACAAGTATCTTACCATAGGAAAAAGCAAGGATGAGAAGTCCTCCTATGACATAAATCACATGACAAATGACAAAATCCATAAGGACCTGTTGGAAGACTTCAAAGAAGCCCAATATGGCACACACCTCACTAGTAACATGAAACTCAACTCAGTCAAAGTACTAGGAAAGTGCAGAAAAGCTTTTGTAATTGGGGATGAGCTCCTAGGAAAAATTAAAGGACATGATATAGAATTATATCTGGATTTAGAGAGCCTATCCACCTATGGTCTGATGACCAACGTACCCAGATAGCCTGGGGACTAGGAAAGAAGCTGAGAAACACTTCAATAAATGCTTAGGAATGGTGATAAGAAGGAATATAGGAGAAAATTATATATTAGAAGTCACTATACCAATCCTGATAGCTTGGAATGATGGCAAATCCAGACTGTGTGGAGACTTCATAGCCCAAAACAACTATACTAAAGCAGACAGGTACCCTATCCCAAGGATATCATATGAGCTGGAAAACTCTTCTGAAGCCAAGTTCATAAATAATATGGATTTCATGAAAGGTTTCCATCAAAATTGAGTGAAACCAAACTACATCAAATTACTAAGAAGTATATTTCATATGGGGATATATGAATATAATGGAATGCCATTTGACAACAAAAATGAAACAGCCCATTTTCAAAGAATGAGGGACACCATATTTCAAGATGAAATAATGGAATAATGGATGGTAGTTTAAATTGATGACATCATTGTACGCTCAGAACCATGGGAAGGCCATGTGAGACAGATTGACAGAATATTGAGCAAATGAAAACCAATCAATAAGAAAATTTCTCTCAGAAAGTGCAAGTTTGGATAATAGGAGCTACTAGCACTAGGAAATAACACTTCATCCTTGAGTTTAGCCATAGAATAGAATAAAGTAGCTGCAGTACTGACAAAACCAGTACCCAAAAACATAAAATAGATGAAATCTTTTTTGGGTTTTGGTAGTTCCATAGAAGTCATATGAAGAATTTTGAACATATAAACAGTATTCCATAAAAATTATGTTCAAAGGATGTAGTCTTTGATATTACAAAAGAAAGGAGGGATGCATTTGAAAAGATCAGACATGAACTGACTCATGCACCTGTGTTGATGGTTCCTTACTTTGAGATACCATTCAAGCTGTACATAGATGCAGCATGTAGCCAAGGAATAGGAGCAGAGCTCCACAAAAGACAGTCAGTGGATGGGATACCTAAAGAAGGAGTAGTATTCTAAGTCTCCAGACAGCTGAAAAATTCAGAATCTAGGTATGGAGCCACAAAAACAGAATGCCCCTACCTGATATGGGAATTAGAAAAAACTTATTACTACTTAGAAGGGGAACTATTGAAAGTCTTAACTGACTCCACAGCATTGAAGTAACTGAAAAGTATTAAAATAACAAACAGAAACATGCTTAGGTGTCAAATAGCTTTACAAGATTATAGAGGAAATATGACCATTATCTATAAAGAAGGTCAAATTAATACCAAGGAAGATGGACTAAGTAGATGGCCATTGCAGAATTATCAAGAAAATACAGATTATGATTCATATAATGGAGCTAAAATACCATACAATATATGGAAATAGACAGAAAGAGAAAGTTTACACTGAGAAATTGGGAATTACAGAATGACCCAACAAATCCAGCACAAAGAGTTGAAGAAGATGAAGAGAAACCCATATTATGAATTAGCTCTTCAAACCGGAATAAAGAATTATTCAAAGTAGTGAAGTCACCATACAACAAACATAAACAGTGTATTATATTAACACATCTCTAAAGCAAAAGTGTGTAAGCCCAGAAATGGAAATTCCATTGGAAGAAACATAGAGTAAGAGCTTTAAGGACAAAATTTTTTTCCTTATAGATGAACTACTTTACCACACTGAAAAACATCAAAGTGCCCTAGTAATAGTAGACAGAGAACATATTTCTCTGATACTACAAGAATTTCATGACTGTCCTTACAGGGGACACATGAGGAAAGGCAGGAATACAGAAAGAATATCTAGCACACCCTGATTGCCAAATTGGGAGGAAGAATTTATTGAATAGAAAAATACCTTTACCAGATGGCGGAAGGCCAAAATAATTCATGGGGAGAAATATGCGCTACGACAAAATATAGAGGAACATGAAAACCCTTGGTAGACTATTAAAAAGGACTGGTTAACAGGACCTGTCTCTGGAGGGGAAGACAGTTTCAATTAATGTCTATTATTAGGAGGCACTTATAGCAAGAGTGTTAGCTGCCTTCCCTGCCATAAAGAGGACACAGAAACAAACACATCCATTCTGTTTTGGAATAACATCATAGTTAATTGGGGTTTTCCAAGAATTATAATCAGTGATAGATACCAAAGATTTGCATCAAAGGTTTGCACTAATATTTATGAAATATTAGGAACCAAACTTTCATTCTCACATCCTACAATCCTCAACAAGATGGTCTGGCAGAAATTTTTATCCTGACTTGAGAGGACATCATAAAAAGATTCTGTGCCTATGGCATGGAATTCAAAGACCATTAGGGATACATCCATGAATGTGTAACCCTACTACCAGAAGTATAACTGGAATACAACACAGTGTGAACTAAGTAACAGGAAAAATCCCTGCTATATTGAATAAAGGATGGAATCCACTTCTACCAGTAGACTATTTAAAGAAGAAACTTCTTTCAGTACATCCTACAGCCAAATACTTCCAAAAAATGTTCAAGACAGCTTGTGAGGAATAAACAGGCAGATAGGTATAACTGTGTATCTGAGCAAGACATCCCAGATAGAAAAATTCACCTTAGTAAGACAGAAGAGTCTCATAAGTGATGAGCCTTCTTAGGGAGAATATTTCAGACTGTGTGTGAGCCTTGAGGTATATCTTACATACCCAAATAGACCATAACTATCTTAAAAACAAATTCTGAAATATGCATAACCCATGAGTCATGCATAAATTCAAAATTCATCATTTTAAATTTCAGGAGATGAATAACTTTTTATTGAGTAAGTAAATCCATGCATTTAAGGCCACATTTGGATTCTACACAAAATTTCACCTAGGGTATCTCCATAGAGTGAATAAGCTCAAATCAACTCTTTGAGGTGGTAATATGGAAAATACTTAAATACCACATAAAAGGTCTGTGAAAATTTTTGTTTTTCTCCATTTCAAGCCAAAATAATGGGAATGTGAGAAATCCCATGTTACATATACACTAAGAATAGTGTTATGCATGTTTGTAGCGCTTTATATTATGGTATTCTTACATTCACTTTTGGTACACCCATAGTGGATATCTCGCTTGAAGCCTGAGTTTCTATTTTGACGTAAAAAATAGTCAAGGGGGACAAAAGACATCAAAGAGAGCCAGGGTACCCAACTTCTGAGGCCTCTGAGGCGTGGAAAGCTCCAAAGCTTGGATCCATGGCTGATCTTGGCCCAATTAGTAAACTAAAAAATTTTGGAAACCTGGTAACCATGTCAAAACTTTATTATACTATATGAAAATAGCAAATAAGCTGCTATTTTCACATGCCAATGAGGTAAAGAGCAACTTAGAAACCTGCAAGCATGTCAATTCTCAATGCCTTTCCATAGATAAACACCAAAAGAGTGATTAAAACCCTTTTTGGACTAGTATTCATTGATTTACCTCATAGCAACCAGCCATATAGTGCTATTTGCAATTCTACATAGAAATGAGGTAAAAGCTTCAAAAATTTATCAAAAATACAATTCTTAATGAATCTTTCTGACACTTTCAGAACCAAGTAAAAACTGGCAAATTCATATCAAAACCAAAAATAATCATATCTTTTGTCAGGATGAACCTATGATAAAGGTGTAAAATAGACTAATTACAACTTTAACTATGTTTGTGACACAGAAGAAAGCTTAGAATAAATATTTTCAAGATAATAAGGGTATTTAATAAAATAAAGGGGCTTTAATATCAAGAGATATTGGTGGTGAGTGCTGCTGAAAGCCCTGGGTTCCATCTTACCAGTTGGATTACTATAATAAGAGCTACAATACTTATATTTATAGTATAACCTAATTATTTTCCAAAGCTAAAACTGTTTTTGAGAGTTTACTATGTAGGAGCTCAAG
Organism: Austropuccinia psidii; assembly: GCA_023105745.1. NCBI lineage: Eukaryota > Fungi > Basidiomycota > Pucciniomycetes > Pucciniales > Sphaerophragmiaceae > Austropuccinia > Austropuccinia psidii. The sequence goes on from JALGQZ010000020.1 coordinate 4,976,994, forward strand.
AGCAGGATGAGGAAACCTTTATTGGTTGTGAAAAGCCCCCTTTTTATCCTGAAATTGGGTGAAAAGGTTGCCAGACCTTTCCAAGTAGAGGAAGTGAAGATTTTTCACTCTCTAGGACAGGCTTGTGGTTTACAAAAGGCCTGTATATCCCGTATTGGGCTCAGATATTGTTTTGAAACCACATCTGGGCAGTTTTCACCAATACAGGGTTAACAGTTTCATCTGGGGACCACACAGCCTGATTGTGACCTGTATGACCTGTAGAATGCTGTACAGAACCTGTATGGGACCCCAGTATTGAATGAACTATGAGGTATTGAAGTAAAAACAATATTATTCATCTGTTTGACACCTCATAATCATAGTTATGGATATTAACCCATGGTAAGGTTATATTGGCCAAACTGTGAGATTTTGACATTAAAACAGCCATACCTTTGTCAGTTTTTGAGATATAAACCTCAAAATTGGTTCTGTGTGTATCCCTGTATTTGCTCTACACAATGGTACCTCATTTGATATGGTTATCATCAAATATGGAAAAGCTAGGCCATGTACAAGATTTTTGTACATATGCGTGTTTTAGGCACAAAGCTGTATTGGGTTTGTATGCCTTATACCTTTTGTTCTAGATGGGATATGGGGAACTGAATGGAGCTATCAGAAAGTCCTGATTGTGCTATTTCCAAAAAAAACCCCACTTTAGGTATCTCACACCAAAACTGTAGAGGTTAGATGAGAGGTGAATATTTTATTCACCCTTATTTGGCCTGAATTTGACCATAACTTCTGTAATACTGGTGCTAGCTCAGTTTGGTTAGTACCATTGGATATCCCTGGCTTGAAGCTTCATTGTTAATACACATTTAATGGTGTTAGGCCTTGTACTCTGTATGTCAGATGAGAGGTGAAAATTAAGGTTTATGCTCAGCAACAACTTTGAGCAGGAATAATGTTGTTATTCTTTGTCCTATGATGATGAGACTTGTATATTTAGAGAGGGGTTAGTTTCCTCTTTCTTTTGATACCTTTTGACCTGATTCTTCTCAGTTCCATGTTTTGGTGGTATTTTTGCCATACCATTGGTTTATGGTATTTGGCTTTCATGCTTGTGCTCTGGGTTTGAGTCATAGGCTGACAACCCTCCCTCTAAAGAAGGCTCATCATTGATGAGACTTTTCAGTCCTCCTTGAGGCCCTGAATCTTCTTAAATGAAGGTTCCCATCTGGTATGACATCTTCTTCCAACCACATGTCTTTATAAGCTGTCTGGTTCTTGAATCTGACTAAGTACTGTCTCTGATCCTTACCATTAGATCTGATCTTCCTGGCCTTGATTATTCTCTTCACTGGTCCAGGGGAGCCTTCCACTTCCACTTTTTCTGGTGGTGTGGGGTTCTTCTTCCTGGAGGGAAATTTATCCTCCTCTGTCTGCAAGTATGGCTTGACTAAACTCACTGGAATGACTTGGTGTTTCCTGGAAGATTCTTCTGTGAGTTTTACTTCCACTGCATTTTTCCCTATCAATTTAATGATAGTGAATGGCCCCACAAATGAGTCTCTCGTCTTCTTAGGTCCTTTGAGATTATTAGAGCTTAGTGTAGACACCAGCACCTGGTCCCCTTCTTTGAATTCAGGTTCTATGTGTGACTTGTGCCACCTCTGCTTATTATGCTCCTTTGCCTCAGCTATGCATTTGGAAGCTGTGTCACAAGCCCTCTTCCACATTTCATGGAAATCTTTGGCTGTGGGGTGGATGGTTAGAAGGTTTTTCTTCAGGTGGTCCACAGGTAAAAGGGGATTCCACCCTTTCTCTACCAGTTCAGGTGTTTTTCCTGTGGTAGAGTGCTGACTTGTATTATAAGCCAGTTGAACAGCTGGTAGGAGGGTAACCCAGTCATGGGTGTATCCCTCATGGTCCTTGTATTCCATGCCATAGGCACAGAACCTTCTAAGCATGTCCTCCTTTGTCTGGATCATCCTTTCAGCTAGGCCATCTGTTTGTGGCTGGTAAGCTGTGAAAAATGTAAGCTTGGTGCCAAGCATGTCATACTGTAGAACTCCTTTTAGTGTAGGATTGTATAAGGCAGTCCTTGAGGGGGAAATCACAGGTAAACAGTTTTGAATTGCTGAAATAATCCTGTAACCAAGGGTGCTAATGGTGTTTTAGCTGCCCCTCTGAATATACTAAAAAATCTCCCTACAGAGCTCACAAATCAATATTTAAGATTGTGGCTTTACAGCTAGAGAAGTTGTTTCAGCAATCTCTATCAGACCTATTCAATAATCAGATAAGTAATGTATAAGTTAAAACAGTATAAAATATAATTTTCAAATAATAATATAAGATGATTTTAAGGGTAAAACCTTAATAGTATAAGAGGTTTATTTAATATAATAGTAAAAATATATATTTTAAGGGATAAGTTCAATTTGATGTTATATATGTTATGGTACTTAATGTTTTAATGCTTTGAGAGGGTAATTGTTAATATAATATAATAATAAGACCTTTAATAATTTATTGGTAAGATTTTGTTCAATATAGAGTGGATGTTTGTTAGATATATAAATGATATAATATAATATAAGGGTAGGTTTTTTTTATATATAATAATATATAGTTGTAAGGTTGCTTTTTAATATGAAGATATAATAAGGCTATTTTTCCTTTATAATGTAAAGGTTATGGTGATAAACTCAATGTTATGAGTATTATTGATAGTATTATAATTATAAGACCAATTATAACATAGGTTGGATTAGTAATATTAAGTAGACATTCTGTTTACTACTATTAATTAGAAATCACTATGAATTAAACCTATAAGTCTATAATACTTTTAATAAAATAACTAGATTATCCTACTATTTAGGGATGAATAGTTATTCTCTTTCTTGGTATATAACTAATTGGATTCATTCATGCATCCATTTATTCATGGGGAAAAGAGGAAGAAATGAGGGAGAGAGGCCCTCTATTTATATTCTTTGGGCCTGTGAGCCTTGAGGTATGTTTTACATACCCAAATAGGCCACAATTATCTTAAAAAGAAATTGCACAACTCATAAGTCATGCATATATCCAAAATTCATCATTTTCAACTTCAGAAAAGATGAATTTTAAGTATTTGAGGTGGTAAAATGGAAAATACTTCAATACCACATCATTAATACCACATAAAAGATCTGTGAAAATTGTTTTTTTCTTGATTTTTAGCCAAAATAATGGTAAAGTGAGAAATCCTGTGTTAAATATACACTAAGAATAGTGTTATGCATGTTTTGAGCACTTAATATCATGGTATTCTTACATGGACTTTTGGTACACCCATAGTGGATATCTCACTTGAAGCTTAAATTACTATTTTGACGTAAAAAATAGGCAAGGGGGACAAAAGACATCAAAGAAAGCCAGGGTACCCAACTTCTGAGGCCTCAGAGGCGTGAATAGCTCCAGAGCATGGATCCATGGCTCATCTTGGCCCAATTGGTAAACCAAAACTCTTTGGGAACTTGGTTACCAAGTTACACCTACTGTAATCATAAGAAAATAGCAAATAACCTGCTATTTTGACGTGCCAAGGAGGTAATGAGCTACTTACACTCCTGTAACCATGTCAATTACTAATGACTTTCCATGGATAAGCCCCAAAAGAGTAATTAAAACCCTTTTGGGACCCATATTCATTGATTTACCTCATAGCAACCAGCAAAACACTGCTATTTCCAATTCTACATAGAAATGAGGTAAAAACTTCAAAAATTCATGAAAAATACAATTCCTAATTAATCTTTCTGAAACTTTCAGGACTAAAGGAAAGCTGTATTATCCATGGTAAAATTAAAAAGAATTACAGTTTTACTAGTAAAATTAAAAGTTTTACTTACAGTCCATTTTTAGTTATTCTACGTGAAACACTGAATCTTCAAAAATTCACAGTAATTACAACCTGTGATGAAATTGGCAATAACATTGACAACTTTGAGAAATAAATGATTCTTTTAGAATAAAAGAATATTTACAAGTTTTACTCCTTTTATTCTTAACCATATTGGGTTTGGTAGTCACGTAAAAGCATCAAATAAGTAATTATGATAAAGTTACGTGACAAATAATGATGCAATCAATAAACCAAAAGGGTTTATTGTTTTCTCACTCACTGGTTTTTCAGTTTGCTCCATGGCACGCCTCTGTGAGCTGTTGTTGACTTAAAAGAGGCCTCCTCTTGCTGTTTTTTCCAAGAATCATCATCTTATCAATTTATTAAATCATTATTACCAACAAGTAAGTATTAGTTACAGCTATTCTTAAGTGTTTCAAATATTTCAGAATCAACCAGAAAGACGTGAAATCATAGAATCCAACTATATATTGTTGTAATACTGTTATAAATCCTTTTTGATCCCTTAAATCCACAATTCCATGTCAAATTTCTCTACTTTTATCTATCAATAAGTTCTTTGGAGTATTAGTGAGTCATTTATCTTTAATTCTTGAAGTTTTTCTCTAGTAATAGTTTTCTCCAAGAATTATCTTTATAGTTATTCTTGTAAAAGATAATTATATATTAAAATAATTTTATCATTTTAATAAAAGAAGTTTTTATTATTAAATTCTTCTTGTAATTGATTCTAGTAGACAATTACTGCTCACTGTTATAATCACTAGTAGTGTATAACACGTGAAAGAAATAATTTTTATAATTATTTAATTTTGGTTATAATAATTTTTTATTATTATATTTCATAAGAACAGACATAGTACTGTTGATTAATAGTAATATTATCATCAGTTTCATAGTCACATCTTACATTTGGGGGCCTGGCCGTGTTTTTTGAACCTTGTACCCTTAATCAATATATTTTTAAGCTCTAAAATATATTAATTTAATATTTTTTTTTCCTTCATTTTAAAGTTAAAAGAATTCTTATTTTTGAAATTGTTTTGGAAATCTTTTTCATTGAGGAATTTGGTTTAATTTTATACTGTTTTACATGTGGCTTTTTCACATCCAAAAACTTATAAAATTATTCTTTGAGTTACTCTGAATTAATTTTCATTCAAAATCTTAAATTTTAATTTTTTTTTCTTTAAAAAGAATAATTTTTTTAATATTAAAAAATATAAAACTTATAAAAAATCTTTAAAAATATTTTAAAAAGTATAAGAAAAATAATTTTTTCTCTTTTATAATTTTTTTTAGTGTCTTTAATCAAATACTGTGCAGCTGGCAACAGACTCAGTAAGAGATATATCACTAGTCCAGAATCTGAAGACAGTATTGAGGTGCAAATTGCTAAAAGGGGCACCTTATTCAACTCAGAAAAAGCTAAATTACCACCAAAAGGTGTGTATTTTATCTTATATTTTCACCTTTTATCTTTAAATTGATGTGAAAATGGTGCATACCAGAAATGGAAGCAACTATTCAGTCCAGCCAGATGGATGTGAACAAGGAAGAGGCAAGACCAAATCCAGAAGTGCCAAATCTTCCACAAGAAAGATACATCTGGAGGATGCCAGAGTTGCCTCCCATTCCCCAAGGTCTGTACCAACAGATTTTGATGTGAATTCAGAGCCTGAACTGATTTATGGTAATATTTCCAGCGCTGAACCACTTTCAGGTGGCAGATATAGAAATATATCAATGCCAGTACAAAAACTGGTTCAGAGAAGCCAAGGAGGAGGAGTGGAAAATCTTCCCAAGCGTTTGGCAGGGGGCCATGAACTCCTACTTACACATCAAGAGCTTTCTGGGTCAGGAGAAGACCATAGAACTCTTAGGAGGTTGGAGCCCCCTTTCTTGCAAAGACAAGGTCAAAAAGATAAAGAATTGGTTGAAGAACCAGAGTCTTTTATCCATAGACCAGAAGAAAGAGTTGGAAATGACTCCAACTTTGGAGACAGAGGCACCAGTGGCATCTACCAGCTCCAAACCAGCGCCAGAAGTATCCAAGGACAAGCCCAAAGGACCTCAAAAGAAACAGAGAGGTCCCAAGAACCATCAAGGCAAGGGCAAAGGCAAAGCCAATTGGCACAGACCTTACCCACAAGGGTACAGGATCCCCAGATTGGAGCCTTCAGCCGTGGGCAGTGTCTTCAATATGGCCAGACCCCTTATGGAATTCATAGCCAAGGAGCATGAAAGGATGAACAGGACTTTTCCACGCAAATAAATGATGTACATAGAAGTATTAGTGTAGAAATTGGCAAACTTGAGTCAAAGTTAAAGCGAATTACATTAGACATCAATGATTTAAAGAAAAGTGACAAAAAACATGTTGAATGGCATCAATTGACAACTGTCACCCTTGAGTCAATTGGCAATGCTTGTGAAAGAATTGAGAACCAATGTCAAGCTCAGAATAATGACATAGAGGATCCTTCCATTTTTAAAGTAAATGATAGACTTAAAACTCTTGAAGACCATGTCTTACAAATAGTTAAGAACACCAATCAATTTGCTATACATTTAGCAAAAAGTGACAGTGAGAGGCAGAAATTGAAGAATGAAATAATTGCAAGTGTGGAACAAATTCATAAGAATCATGAACCACATATGCCAAGACGTTCTACACCTTTGACTGAAGAAAAACTTTCTGTTAAAGAAAGTTTGACCCCATTCTTAGGAGAAAATGTTATTTCTGCAAAGGATATTCCCAAATTAGAAGAATTGCCAACATTCTCTGGTGAAGGAGAATACAACCATATTGAATTCATCAGGACTATTGATATGTTACAAGAGGACTTCAATATACCTTATGAAATCATAGTGGGGAAATTACATTGTTTGTTTACCAGAACTGCAAAGAAATGGTATTACAAAATGAGGATTGATCATGGTAAACATGACTGGTCTTGGTGGAAATCTGAAGTGATTACCAAATGGGCCAATAATTCTTGGAGGTTTAAAATAGAAAATGCTTTTGAAAGTGCCATTTTTAATTCAGAAAAAGACAAACCACTTACTTGGTTCTTCAAACAAAAAGACAGATTATCTGCTTTACACCCAGATATGTCTGACACTATGATTAATATTAAAATATTAAGAAAGTGTGGAGGAGAACTGGAACATGCTATCAAAAGCAGATGTGTGGAACCCTGTTCAACAGAGGACTACATTAATGCTATGGAAGATATCATTACCAGAACAAGAATTGGTAAGACTTGGATTAGAAACCCAATAGAGTCCAAAATAGTCTCAAAGATTCCTAGAGAGGAAAGAAGACCAGAAAGACCTGTCTTGAAGTGTCATAAATGTGGAAGTACTTCACATTTAGCCAACACTTGCCCTAAGAAGACAAAGATAAATGAAGTTCAAGTCATTGAAGAAATTCAGTGTACTGAAGAGAAAGAAGAGTCTGATCAAGATTCTGCAGTCTCTGAAGATACACCAGTGGAGGACTATCCCATTGAAAACATTTCAGCTTTCTTTGAGGTCACAGAAGTCCATACCCACTTACCACAGTACAGTGAGCATTGCTGCAACCTGATCAATATCCAAGATGCCAGAATGTGTAAAACAAAACCTGCTAGAGGAAAGGGTTATACTGCTGGGGCATTCTGTATCACATCAGTTCTGATGAGTGATATTGAAGCCAAAGTAAATTTGGATACAGGGGCATTTTGCACTTGTGTGGGCAAAGATTGTCTCCAAATTATACTTCCTGAATGGAAAAACCATCTATTACCAATAGAAGGTGTACAATTCAGTAGTGCCAGTAACAATATGTACCCCTTGGGCATATTGGACACTAATATTGTATTCCCACATCCAGCAGGAAGTGTAAGAATGAAAACTGAGATTGTAGTAATGGATAATTGCACATCTCAGCACATCATTCTTGGAAATGATTACTTGAATATTTATGGTATTGATATAAATAACCATAAAGACAGATATTTCACAATTGGAGATAACAAAAGGCAAAAATTTGCTTTCTCCAATGTGCCAAAACAGATATCTGTAGTATCTTCTGTCAAAGATACTTACAAAGATGAATTTGTGTCTAAACAACTTGTTGAAGCACAAATTAATCCATCATTGTCACCAAAGATGAGGAATGAACTTATTGATGTATTATACACATACAATAATGCATTTGCATCTGATAATGAACCATTAGGCGCTATAAGGGGACATGAAGTTGATATTACTCTTAATACTGACAGACCATATCCCCCAGTACTTAGAAGACCAGCTTATCCAGCCAGTCCCAGAGCTGGAGAAGCCTTGGAGAAACATATCCAAGAGTTAATCCAACTTGGTGTACTAAGGAAAGTAGGCCATAATGAGGAAGTTGAAGTGACAACACCTGTTATTATTGCATGGCATAATGATAAGTCAAGAATGGTTGGAGATCTTAGAGCTTTGAATACCTTCACAGTTCCAGACAGGTATCCAATCCCTAGAATCCAAGAAACCTTGACTCAATTGTCTAAAGCCAAGTATATAACATCAATGGATGCATTGAAAGGCTTCCATCAAAGTGTTTTGACGCCTAAAGCTAGGAAATTACTTAGAATTATCACTCACTGTGGTATTTATGAGTATCTTAGAATGCCATTTGGCATTAAAAATGCTCCATCTCATTATCAAAGAATGATGAATACCATCTTCCCCACAGAATTGTCTGAAGGATGGCTTATCATTTATATTGATGATATTATTATATGTTCTGACTCATGGTCTTTGCACCTTGAAAGACTTGCAAGAGTACTTCATAGAGTTGCAGAAGTGAACATGAAAATTGCACTTAAAAAATGCAATTTTGGTTTTTAAGAACTCAAAGCATTAGGACATGTTGTTTCTGGTTTGAGCTTGGGTATTGACAAGAATAAAGTGGCAGCAGTGTTACTTAAGCCAATACCCCAGAATAAAAAAGAAATGATGTCTTTTCTTGGATTTGCTAGTTACTATAGGCAACACTTGAAAGATTTTGCAATTCTAGCCAAGTCACTCTATAGAATCTGTGATCAACAGACTGTATTTGAGATGACACAGGAAAGAATTAAAGCTTATGAGAAGATAAAGAAAGCCCTTACAGAAGCACCTTTACTCCTCATGCCTGACTGGAATATTCCTTTTAAGTTGTACATTGATGCATGTGGAGATGGATTAGGGGCAGCCCTACATCAAGTCCAAATTATTGATGACAAACCTACAGAAGGACCAGTTTGTTACATCTCAAGACAAATCAAACCAACAGAAGCCAGATATGGTGCAAGCCAAATGGAGTGCTTATGTTTGGTATGGGCACTTGAGAAATTACACTATTATCTTGATGGCAGTGTTTTTGCAGTGATAACTGACTGTAATGCAGTAAAATCACTCCTTAACATGAAAACTCCCAACAGACATATGTTGAGATGGCAAATAGCTATTCAAGAATATAGAGGAAACATGACTATAGTTCATAAAGCAGGAAACATTCACAAGAATGCTGATGGACTTAGTAGATGGGCTTTAGCCAACACTCCTGATAACCCAGCTTATGTACCTTTGGAAGCTGAACCACAGATTCCAATTGAAGGAATTAACATAACTGATATTGGAACTGAATTCTTTGAAGAGGTCAGAGAGTCTTATAAACAAGACAAGAATTGCCATATCTTGACTTCTTTATTAGATAAGGACTGCAAGGATACATCTTTAGTTAATGCACTTGATTAAGTTTGGAAAAATTCCTATTCTGAAGGAAGATTTCACTTGTTTGATGGGATCATTTACCACAGAACAAAACATTCTTGTGTTATGACATTGTGCAGTAGATTACTTATCAATACCATTCTTCATGAATGTCATGATAGTATCTACTCTGGACACCTGTCAGAAGACAGAACACTTGAAAAAGTGAAGAACTGTGCATGGTGGCCATCTTGGAGGAAAGAAACCATTGAATATTGCCATACCTGTGATAGATGCCAAAAAGCAAACAGGAGCATAGGCAAGAAATTTGGATTGATAATCCATATTCAAGAACCAAAATCTCCTTGGGAAGTTGTTCACATGGATTGGGTCACAGCACTTCCTCCAAGTGGTGACAAAAGTTATAATGCTTGCTTAGTCATTGTAGACAGATATAGCAAAACTCCCATATTCTTACCATGTCATAAAGATGACACTGCTATGGATACAGCTCTTCTTTTATGGAGTAGAGTTATTTCTAATACAGGATTATTTAAGAATATCATAAGTGACAGAGATCCCAAATTCACATCTGCACTTTGGACCAATCTTCATAGATTGTTTGGGACTAAATTATCATTCTCAACTGGATATCACCCTCAAACAGATGGACTAGCAGAGAGAATGATTCAAACTTTAGAAGACATGATCAGGAGATTCTGTGCTTATGGATTAGAATTCAAAGACTCAGATGGCTTTACTCATGACTGGTGCACTCTGATACCTGTCTTAGAATTGGCATACAAGACATCAGTCCATTCTTCCACAGGACAAACTCCTGCTATGTTAGAGAAAGGATGGAATCCAAGACTCCCAGCAGACACACTGAGGAAAGACTTGATTGACATTCATCCTACAGCTTCCAGCTTCAAGATAATGCTTCATAAAGTAAAACATCATGCGAAAGAAAGTATGGATTATGCTTTTGATTATGCAAAACAGAAGTGGGACAAGAGTCATAAAGTACCAGACTTCAAAGTAGGGGACTTAGTTTTAGTTTCAACCTTGAATTTTAATAATATCAAAGGCCCAAAGAAACTTAAAGATTCTTATGTAGGACCTTTTGTTATTGTTGCTTTATATGGAACCAATGCAGTTCAAGTGGAATTGAGTGGTGAATTGGAAAATAAACACCCCACATTTCCAGTCAGCTTGATAAAGCCTTATCAACCAGCTGATAAAGAATTGTTTCCTTTAAGAAACCCAACTCCTTTAACTGTACCACCTGTGGAACAGAATTAAGACAAAAAGATAAAGAAAGTCATTAAAGAAAGGAGACTTAGGGGTAAAAATCAAAGAGAATATCTTGTCAGATATAGAAATCCAGTACATGAAGATGAATGGATGGCAGAATCAGAAATACCTGACTCAGATAAACTCTCAAGAAGATTTAGACATGAAAGAAGGCCACAAGCCTGAATATGTCTATAAATGTGCTTTAAATTACTTGATCTGAGTAATGTGAAGAGGTTGGACAGTGGACATTAACCCCCTTTGGGGCCTTATTCTTTTATCACTAATAAAATTGTAGTAAAATTTTATTTTTTGGTGGGAGGGAATGTGAGCCTTGAGGTATATTTTACATACCCAAATAGGCCACAATTATCTTAAAAAGAAATTTTGAATTATGCACAACTCATAAGTCATGCATATATCCAAAATTCAGCATTTTCAATTTCAGAAAAGATGAATAACTTTTTATTGAGTAAGTAAATCCATGGATTTAAGACCAGATTTGGATTCTACACAAAAATTCACCTAGGGTAGCTCCATAGAGTGAATAAGCTCAATTTAAGTATTTGAGGTGGTAAAATGGAAAATACTTCCATACCACATCATTAATACCACATAAAAGATCTGTGAAAATTTTTGTTTATCTTGATTTTTAGCCAAAATAATGGGAAAGTGAGAAATCCCATGTTACATATACACTAAGAATAGTGTTATGCATGTTTTGAGCACTTAATATCATGGTATTCTTACATGGACTTTTGGTACATCCATAGTGGATATCTCACTTTAAGCTTAAATTACTATTTTGACGTAAAAAATAGGCAAGGGGACAAAAGACATCAAAGAGAGCCAGGGTACCCAACTTCTGAGGCCTCAGAGGCGTGAATAGCTCCAGAGCATGGATCCATGGCTCATCTTGGCACAATTGGTAAACCAAAACTCTTTGGGAACTTGTTTACCAAGTTACACCTACTGTAATCATAAGAAAATAGCAAATAACCTGCTATTTTGGCGTGCCAAGGAGGTAATGAGCTACTTACACTCCTGTAACCATGTCAATTACTAATGACTTTCCATGGATAAGCCCCAAAAGAGTAATTAAAACCCTTTTGGGACCCATATTCATTGATTTACCTCATAGCAACCAGCAAAACACTGCTATTTGCAATTCTACGTAGAAATGAGGTAAAAACTTCAAAAATTCATTAAAAATACAATTCTTAATGAATCTTTCTGACACTTTCAGGGCTAAAGGAGAACTGTATGAGCTATGGTAAAACCAAAAAGAATTACAGTTTTACTAGTAAAATTCAAAGTTTTACTTACACTCCATTTTTGGTTATTCTACATGAAACACTGAATCTTCAAAAATTCACAGTAATTACAACCTGTGATGCAATTGGCAATAACATTGATAACTTTGAGAAATAAATGATTCTTTTAGAATAAAAGAAGATTTACAAGTGTTACTCCTTTTATTCTTAACCATATTGGGGTTGGTAGTCACGTAAAAGCATCAAATAAGTAATTATGATAAAGTTACGTGACAAATAATGATGCAATCAATAAACCAAAAGGGTTTATTGTTTTCTCACTCACTGGTTTTTCAGTTTGCTCCATGGCACGCCTCTGTGAGCTGTTATTGACTTAAAAGAGGCCTCCTCTTGCTGTTTTTTCCAAGAATCATCATCTTATCAATTTATTAAATCATTATTACCAACAAGTAAGTATTAGTTACAGCTATTCTTAAGTGTTTTAAATCTTTCAGAATCAACCAGAAAGACGTGAAATCATAGAATCCAACTATATATTGTTGTAATACTGTTATAAATCCTTTTTGATCCCTTAAATCCACAATTCCATGTCAAATTTCTCTACTTTTATCTATCAATAAGTTCTTTGGAGTATTAGTGAGTCATTTATCTTTAATTCTTAAAGTTTTTCTCTGGTAATAGTTTTCTTCAAGAATTATCTTTATAATTATTCTTGTAAAAGATAATTGTATATTAAAATAATTTTATTATTTTAATAAAAGAAGTTTTTATTATTAAATTCTTCTTGTAATTGATTCTAGTAGACAATTACTGCTCACTGTTATAATCACTAGTAGTGTATAACACGTGAAAGAAATAATTTTTATAATTATTTAATTGTGGTTATAATGATTTTTTATTATTGTATCTCATAAGAACAGACATAGTACTGTTGATTAATAGTAATATTATCATCAGTTTCATAGTCACATCTTACAGGGCCCTCCATAGAAGCACTCAAAAACAAGGGACTTAGAATTCTTCCACTTCTGTTGGCTGGGATAATTCTTTATATTGGTGAGATATCATTTGTTCGGTTGGTTGCACTATTAATATGTATGATTATGTAATCTGAGATGTTTTTGCTGGTGAGGGATTTTGATATGGTGTCATTTCTTGGAGGTATTGCACCATATGTTTGGTATATTGCACCATTTCTGAAGGGGTGATGTGATTTTGTACAGCTATTGCACCATAGTTCTGTGCACTGTTTGAACTTTAGATGGAGAATTCTGTGTATTGTGGGGATTCTATTAGTCCTGTATGAGTTTTAATTTTCCTTCCTTTAAATTTAATTCTGTTTTTAATTTATATTTACTGGCTTGTCAGGTGGCTGTGCTTGTGTTTCCACAGATATGGTGTGTAATTTAAGGTTTTTGATGGATTTTCCTTGCATAAATTGATTGATTTCCTTTTCTTTCTTTCTTGTGACTGTTGATTGATACAGTTTTAATTTATTCCTTATTGAAGTGGCCTCAGTTTAATAACTGAATTGCTGAGTAATTCAAATGTTGAGCAGAGCCTGGGTAACTTGAGTTTTTCACTACCCCTCTTACTGGTAAATTTAACATTCTTGTTAGCTTGTCTTTATTATTTCCTTATTTTATTGTTATTCTTGTAATCAAATGGACCATTCTTCCGGTATTTGCTGATGGGATTATACATATTGATGAAGTTAAATCCCTTATATTTCTGAATTCCTCTATTTTAATTGATTAATTATTGATTTTTCTTTGTTATTTCTACAATTTTTGGCCTTATAAATGAAATTTCACTTGCAACTGGGCCCATAAGGTAAGGAATACCACATCCCCCTCTCCATTTATTGCTGTCCCCAGCATTCCAGTTTCAACAGGAATTTTTTGGTTCATTCATCAAAAGTTCATTTATTTGAATTTCTATTTTAATAATTTCACTTGATATTTTCTGTTTGTAGCTCTTTATATTGATTTTGAATCTCCATAGCTCCTCATTTTTGTGTTGTCTTATTTACTTTGTTATGAAATATAAATACCTTTGATCATTTTCATCTTGATATAGTTGATTTTGCTTTATTGGTTGATCTTCATCTTTCATTTTATTTATTTATTTCTTTGTTAAAGAGGATTTTGATAATAAAAGAAAATTATTTTCTTTATTTTCTTTTCCTTTATTTTAATGAATAATAATGCAGTTTTAAGGTCATACTAAAGACCATTGCTTGAGTTATTTGAAGTAATAATTGATAAAAAATAATAAATAATTTATTCAGACAGTTCAAGGTCTTATCAAGGACCTATTCTTGAAGGAATTTTGCTGGTAAAATTTAAAAAATGAAATATTTGGACAGTTTAAGGTCTTATCTAGGACCTATTCACAAGTTAATTGAATTTTTTTGATAAGATATAAAAGATATTTGGACAGTTTAAGTTCTTATCTAGGACCTCTCTTCTTTTTTATTTTGTTTTTCTGATTGTGTTGTTTTTTCTTGTTGTTTTTTGGTTTTGCTGAAATTAACCTTAAATGGTGGGGCCATCCCCTCTCCATTTAATAATTATAACCTATTTTTTTTATTCTATTTTATTTTTATAAAAAAGAATTTAATTTAATATAAATAATACTAATAGGTTGAAATTAATTTGAATAAGGATAATATTTCTAATTTAGTATAAATAATAATAATATTTTGAAATTAATTTAAATAATAATGATAAATTTAATTTAAATAATAATAAGTTTAATTTAATATAAATAATAATAATATATTTAATTTAATTTAAATAATAATAATAAGTTTAGTTTAATTTAAATAATAATTTATTTTTTTTTGAAGTAGCTGGGTATGGATACTCCACAATAAACCAGCTCTACTTCTTATTTCCACTCACCGCGGTTTTCTTTTTCTTCTCTATCCTTCATTCTATTATATTTATTTCTTGTTATTATTATTGTTGTATTTCTTGTTTTATATATTTATATATATATTCATTTTTTTTCTTTTATTTCAATTATGCCTCTTATTGAGCTTTGCGCCTCTGTCCTCTTATCTATTCATTGCTTGAATTCCTTTTGACACTGCCTGCACTACAATCCGTCCTCCTTTGCCTTCCTTCCATCTGTCCTTTGCTTAAATTCCCTTAGACGCCATCTTTTTCTTCGACATAGTTGGCATTTCAACCATTTATGTCTGGTGTCAATCAGAGCACGGTGAGTCACCCTTATCTTGTGTCTTATTTGATTTCTTCTTTTGCTACTTCTTTGTTTGCACTGATGTTTCCTACTCTTCATCTTTTCTTCTTGTCTTTTATTTTTAGATTATCACGCAGATCTCATTTTGAATGTTATTATCCAAAGGACCAATCAAACTGCGCAATTGCAGTAGGCAGTCTCAAAATTCAATAGATGGGGAGAGAACCAAACTACCAGGTGACGTTATTTTCATCCCCCCATATTATAACTACCGCGTTCTTTTTTTTTATCTTTCACTTCTTATCCTTCCATCACAAAGAAAACTAACAAGTCATGTCTTCTTTTGCCCTGTCAATTTATCTTGATGAAAACGGTCACGAGCTTATAGCAATTCGCCATAATGGATATCACTATACCATCTGTTGTATTTGCAATACTGATTTGAACATGGATGCGCCCAATATTTACTCACCAACCACTATAATGCCTTTTGCTGGATACGCCCTTGCTTGGCCCGCCTCCAACAATCCTTTACCGACAACCAACGGTCATCCCTCCCCTCCAGCTTTAGTCAGCCATCTCGCCACACAATCTGTCGCAACTGTTGCTGCCCATTCTACTTCCAATAGTGTATCCATATTGGCTACAACCTCTTCCAATTCTACTTCTGAATTACATCAACTTTTTGATTTATTTGACCGCCTATTTCGTCACTACTGCTGGGACTTTTAGGATTACATTCAGAACCATCCCAATAATGCGGGCAATTATGGGTCCCTATCTGGTCTTTGAGATTCCTTACAAACCTTAATAGAGGTGTTGAACAAATTGGCGGAGTAAGTTTTCTTTATTTATTTACTTATTATACCACTTTTTTCGTTTTTTTTGTGTGATTTGATATTCCCATTAGTACCTTTGACAACAAAGATGACGATGAGGAGTAAAAAAAAGGAAATAATGCAAATAAAAACAGCCCAACAATCAACGTATTATGAGTCTACTTGCAATGTCAGTGCGCGACATATGATTAAAAGTTGTGATAGAATAAAATAAAATAAAAAACTTTTGAAACATATTCTTTTTATTTTATTTTATTTTATTTTTTATTATTTTTGTAATTATATAAAAAAAAGCAGTGAATAAACTGGATTAAAGATTTATAGGAATCAAAGAATTATGAGAGCCAAGTGAGCCTGTTTATATTTTTTTTATATAGAGCTGCAGAGAGAAGATTACAATTCCACTTTATTTAAATATATAAAGGTTGGAATATTGGAAATCATGGTTTTTAATCAATGAGTATCTTTTGAGCCATCAAGGTAAATATTTATAATATTAAGTATTGTTGCAGAGTAAAGATAAGCTTAATAATTGCTAAGCAGCTTTAAATTAAACTTCTTCTTTTGATATATTTGAGGTTAAAGTTAAGATTAAGTCTTAATCAATTGAGTATAATTTATTTTAATTCAATTTTTTTTTAAAAAAAGTATAGAATAGAATTGAAGTTCCCCAGAATTTCATCCCAAAACTTAAATCATGAAGGATGGACTTAAGAGATAGACAACCACCGTGATTGTTTTAGTTAACTTTTTTACATAATACATAAACAAAACATAGAATTATGACACTGATACACTTGAAACTCTTTTTTATTGATATATTATATATATATTCTTCATTATATATTTTTTATATATTTTTTATATAGATATTTGAGACCAGAATGAGACTAAAGTTCATGAATTATTAAAGACAAATGTTTTATTATAGAAAAAAGTCATTGATAATGTGAAAATTTTCTGTCAAGACCTTTCTTGAATTTGGCCTTCTTAGCTGTAAGCTCATTTCTTCTTTCTTCATTTAGATATTTATCTTGAACATCTTCATTCTCATTAAAGTAATCCTGGATAATATTTTCATTTATATTTCCATTTTCTGTCCAATCCTCTTTGTGTGTTGAAATTTGATATTTCCTTGCCAAATGGGCTTGAAAACTTGGGCATATCTTTTTATTCTGAGTAATCCAAAAATATTCTTTTTCTTCCTTAGTCTTCTTCTTCTTTTTGCTACTTTGATGTTTGATTCTATTTGATTCATTCTTCTTTGGTGTACTAATATCGTCCAACCACTTGACATGTTGGTTTGCACATTCAAAGTTGTCCCTAGAATTATTATTATTTTGCTCCACAAGGTTGAAATTTCTAAGAGGTTGCCAATTTTTATAGCCTTCCCAAGGGTATTCTTCTTCAGTAAGTATAAATTCCTGTTCATCTTCAGCTTCTTCTTGTATTTCCATTTGAAAAAATAATCCTTCTTCATTCTCATATTCTGATTCAGAAAGATGTTTTTCTAAAATATTTGGTGAGTGTATTGTATTTTTTATGTATTCATTTGTGGCTTTTTTTCTAATAGATGAAAGTTTTATGAATCTTGAATTAATTTCTTTTTCAATATCAAAGGTATTATGAGCTTTCCCAGAGGATTTGTCTTCAGGGTGTAAGGTTTTTTGTTGATCTAACTCCTTTTTAATTGTCAATTGAGACACTTAATTAATTGAGTTTTCATATGTTGGCTCATCAATTTCAGCTTCATTGACATTCTGAACTTTACTGAAACTGCATTCTATATCTTTTCTTATTGAGGTATAACAAGGGAATTTCATTCTTACAGGTTCCTCTTCTAGACAAAAGCTTATATCTTTTACTTTATTTTGGTCATTTATTTCTTCATGTGAGACCTCTTCTTTGAATGGTATGTTATTCTCTGAGCTATCCTCTTCTTCTGGGAAGTTAGTCTTTGCTGAAGTGATCTGAGAGTTGATATTAGAAATATTTATGATACTTCTATCTTCTAAGATTGAGGGTGGGCTTACAACCTTCCTTATGTGATCACTTGAATTGGGCTTACTGAATAGGCTAGGTATGACTAAAGATTCTATATTCTTTTCTTTAAGTTTATTATTATTTTTTGAATTGGACTTATTCACTTTAATCTTCTTAATTGAATTGATGATCATATTGTTAATTAAGAATTTTACTTCAAAGTGTTTGGCCTTTTTACTTTTGTAAGTATCCTTCTTTAATGAGCCTTTTCCTCATTTGAAATCTCCAAATTTGACTCTGAAATAAGATTTTCTTTTTTTTAAGTTCCAATAAATTCTCCAATGATTTTTATTTTTGTGTGAATGATTTTTTCATACTCTTAATTCCTTTTGAAATTGAGTTCAATGATCTTATGGGTGTGAATTTCTTTGAGGACTTCTCATAAAAAACATTTTATTTGGGATTAAAACTACAGATGTTACTTTCAGTATGAGTTTCTTCCTTGGATGTCTGTTTTGATTCCCTAAATATTTCACTATGAACTTCCATTTTCTTGGTCTCATTGATAAGTAAGTTTTCTTCTGTATAAGGCATATCAACTCCTTTCAATTCAGGTTTGTCATATAAACTATGTGATATTAATTTTTCTTTATCTATGGTCTTGTCAGTTTTTCTCATTTCCTTGTGATACTCTTGAGGATTTATCTCTTGTGAATGTGTTCTATCTTGAATAATTTGTTCATTTTTTATGGAAAATTCCTCCTTCATTTCCACTTTGTCTTTGGATTCTTTCATTTCTTCACTCTCAAAACTTTGATGAGGACTTTTCTCTGAATGTGCTTGATTTTTGGATCTTGACTCTTTCTTTATTGGTATTTCTTTCCAATATTCCAATTTAGAAGCTGAACATTTTTCCATTCCTGCTGGTGGTTCTTCTCTCTATCCTACTTTCTGTGGTGAACAAATTGGTAAGCAGAGTCTTCTTCCATCTGGCTCTATATAACTGAATATTTCCCCTTTCTGTTGAGAAAAGTCTGATCTTATGTTATTATCTGCAAGGAAAGGCCTTTCCAATACTGTGTGAACTGCTCCTCTTGCTACAAAAAGATGTATATTTCTTTCTTCCCCAGTGACTAAAGTGATTGGGGTAAATTCTGCTAATCCAACTATTGAGGTACAATGCCCACCAATTCCCCTTAAATTCATGTTGAGGCATCTTGTGGTAAGTCCTGCTTTGATTACTGAATCTTCTGGTATTATATTCAATTCTGATCCTGTATCAACTAATTCAATTATTTAATGTCCTTCTTCTCCCAAATGTACTTGCATAAATCCCAATGGACCAGCATAATGTAATTTTGCCTGTTCATAATTGCCCAAATGATGATTTATGAGTTTGGTTTAAATTTCCTTTGTATCAATTGAGTTAATTGATTTTTTCTCTTCTTCTGTAAGATTCTTTAATTAATTAAGAAACTTTGGTGACATGACTAAAATTTGCTCCAAGGTAAGATTTATTTTCTGATCCAATACCTTTTTGATAATTTGTGCCATAATCTCTTGAATATCTAATTTCTCCTCTTTTATGATTTTACTTCCATTGACTTTCTTGATTGGTTCTTGAGTATTTTCAATTTGATCACTTTTAGGTTCCTGTGGAAGTATTTCCTTTTCATTTTTCACCAGTTGAGGCTTGTTATATTTAGTTGGAATAATTGTTTTCTCTTCTTCCTTTTGCTCATCTTCAATATAAGCTCCAGGTATATTTTGTCTTTTGTTTATTGGTGTTTTCAATTTTGAATGTGATCTTAAAGCATCTTGATTGGTATTTTCTGCCCTTGAGCTTCTTTCTTTAGTATTTCTTAATCCATAATTATTTAAAAGTGGCTCGTTGGCTGATGAAATAGTTGGTGGCTTCCAGCTTCCCCAGTTTTCAGCTTTGGCTATAGCAGTTGCGCTATCATCTCTCTTTAATTGTATTATGTTCATTGGATTAGGTTTGGGTAATGATTCTTTAGCTTCATCTTCTTTAATTTTCTTTGTAAGTTCTTCTTGCTCTTTTGAAAAATCTTTAACTAACTTCTTTGGAGCTATTTTCCCATCAGTTGGAACCCTTTGCCAATTGGGAAATAAAAATCCACCTCCTTGTCTGCTCACCCATTTCTTATTTTGATCTTCAAAGAGGTAGTTGCATCTATTAACTGAATGTCCTTCCTCCAAACAATAATAGCATTTGAGATATGGTTTTGGTATGTTTTGTGCTGGTGTATAAGGAATATGCCTCTGTGAAAAGGGTGGTAAGCTATCTTTTGGGTACCTTGTTTGATTTTCCTGCTTGAATACCTGTCCTGTTTTATTTTGAGGTAGTACTGCTTCTGTCAATGCCTTAATTTGCTTAATGAAGTCCTTTATTGCTTTCTTTTCTTCTTGATCCTGAATCCTGGGTCTTTGTTGTTCTTTAATTTTATTATTAAGCTCCTTCAGTTGATTTAGGGCATTTTCCATGGTGTCATCTTCAAATTGAGCTTTCTTTGCTTGTGTCTTATCTATATGTGGATGATTTAATTCAGAATGGGAGTTGGTGTCTTCAGCTCCATCCCTTGATATGATCACAGTTTCTAGCTCTTGCTCTATATAGCTCTTCAATACTTTCATTTCTGGTACAATATATCCACCATCCCTTGCTTGGATCATGACCTTATCTCTTCTCATCTCCTTAAATATGGAAGTCCTGATTTCTGGTGAAAGGCTTGCATAGAGTTCTTCATTATGCTCAAATTCTCTTCTGATATATCCAGATTTATACAGATAATTTGTGATCTTTTCATATTCTCCAATAAATCTCTTGTATTCAGCTAAGTTTCTAATTCCTCCTGCTCTTTTGGTATTATTGAAAAGCTTCTCCAGAGATTCTGGTATATATCTTCTGTCTGGCTCTACTCTTCCCCATTCTTTAGTAAGTTCTTCTTTGAGTTTTGTCCAGTTCATCTCTTCATAACCTTGCATTGCTTAAATTTTCTCCTTAAATTCTTCAGATGATGACATAAAAATAACTTGTCTTGCTATATCTTCTCCACTAGCTCCTTCAATTTCATCTGCTGATTTCACTCTTTTTATGAATTTTTCTACTTCATTACCATCAAAAACAAGATTATAATCTTTGGTTATTATCTTAACAATAGGAGATGTTACCTTAGGAATTTCCTTTTGTAATGGACTTGGATGGTTTTGTGTAGTTAAAAATACCTTCTTTGTGATACTCTGTGATCTTTGTTCTGTTTTGGGTGTGGATGTTGCTTTAGGGCCAGGTGTAGGTGATATTGGTGAGTCTTCAGGCCTAACATGCCTTGGTAATGTGGGTTCACTTGGACCAACTCCAGGTGTGTAAGATGCTTGTTCCCTTCTTTTTCCTTTCTTGTTACTTTGTGTTAATAATAAATCTTGCATTTGTTTCATAAGACTTTGGATTTTTACTCTTTGATCTTCCTCTTCACTTTCTTCTGCATACTGTCCCTCTACAGTATCTTCAGGTAATGGTGGTCAGTCAGATGTTGATTGTTGATTCATTTCTACTTGATAAACTGATCCTTTAAATTCTTTTGTACTTCTCTTGTTTTTCCTTGCTTCTTGAAGTAACTTGAAGAAAAAAATCCTTAATCTTTCCTTTTCCTTCTGTTCTGTTCTTGGTCTTGCAATTAGTAAATCAATATCCTTGGTTGTTTCATTTTCTGGTGTTCCTTCTTTTACTGGATAATAAAAATGATATCATTTATTTGAGGATTGTGATGGTGATGATGATTTGGAATGGGATTGGTTTCCAGATTCCAGATGGTATGAGAGTGTTAATGGTTAATTCTTGATAATGATAATTATTTTTGTGGGTTATGTTGATTTGATTATCTTCTTTCTTGACTATTGACTGATTATTGAATGTTGAAGTTAAAATTGCTCACTGTTGGGACACCAGATGTGGAACTCCTTTTAGTGTGGGATTGTATTAGGCAGTCCTTGAGGGGGAAATCACAGGTAAACAGTTTTGAATTGCTGAAATAATCCTGTAACCAAGGGTGCTAATGGTGCTTTAGCTGCCCCTCTGAATATACTAAAAAATCTCCCTACAGAGCTCACAAATCAATATTTAAGATTGTGGCTTTACAGCTAGAGAAGATGTTTCAGCAATCTCTATCAGACCTATTCAATAATCAGATAAGTAACTTATAAGTTAAAACAGTATAAAATATAATTTTCAAATAATAATATAAGGTTATTTTAAGGGTAAAACCTAAATAGTATAAGAGGTTTATTTAATATAACAGTCATAATATATATTTTAAGGGATAAGCTCAATTTGTTGTTATATATGTTATAATAATTAATGCTTTGAGAGGGTAATTGTTAATATAATATAATAATAAGACCTTTAATAATTTATTGGTAAGATTTTTTTCAATATAGAGTGGATGTTTGTTAGATATATAAATGATATACTATAATATAAGGGTAGGTTTTTTTATATATAATAATATATAGTTGTAAGGTTGGTTTTTTAATATGAAGATATAATAAGGCTATTTTTCCTTTATAATGTAAAGGTAATGGTGATAAACCCAATATTATGAGTATTATTGATAGTATTATAATTATAAGACTAATAATTGAAATATAGGGTGGATTAATAATATTAAGTAGACCTTCTGTTAACTAATATTAATTAGAAATCACTATGAATTAAACTTATTAGTCTAAAATACTTTTGATAAAATAACTAGATTATCCTACTAGTAAGGGATGAATAGTTATTCTCCTTCTTGGTATATAACCAGTTGGATTTATTCATGCATCCATTCATTCATGGGGAAAAGAGGAAGAAATGAGGGAGAGAGGCGCTCTATTCAAATTCTTTGGGCCCTCCATAGAGGCACTCAAAAACAAGGGACTTAGAATTTTTCCACTTCTTTTGGCTGGGATAATTCTTTATAGTGGTGAGATATCATTTGTTGGGTTGGTTGCACTATTAGTATGTATGATTATGTAATCTGAGATGTTTTTGCTGGTGAGGGATTTTGATATGGTGTCATTTCTTGGAGGTATTGCACCATACGTTTGGTATATTGCACCATTTCTGACGGGGTGATGTGATTTTGTACATCTATTGCACCATAGGTCTGTGCACTGTTTGAACTTTAGGTGGAGAATTCTGTGTATTGTGGGGATTCTATTTGTCCTGTAAGAGTTTTAATTTTCCTTCCTTTAAATTTAATTCTGTTTTTAATTTATATTTACTGGCTTATCAGGTGTCTGTGCTTGTGTTTCCACAGATATGGTGTGTAATTTAAGGTTTTTGATGTATTTTCCTTGCATAAATTGATTGATTTCTTTTTCTTTCTGTCTTGTGACTGTTGATTGATACAGTTTTAATTTATTCCTTATTGAAGTGGCCTCAGTTTAATAACTGAATTGCTGAGTAATCCAAAGGTTGAGCAGAGCCTGGGTAACTTGAGTGTTTCACTAACCCTCTTACTGGTAAACTTAACATTCTTGCTAGCTTGTCTTTTTCTTTCCCTTATTTTATTGTTATTCTTGTAATCAAATGGACCATTCTTCCAGTATTTGCTGATGGGATTATACATATTGATGAGGTTAAATCCATTATATTGCTGAATTCCTCTTTTTTAATTGATTAATTATTGATTTCTCTTTGTTATTTATTCAATTTATAGCCTTATAAATAAAATTTCACTTGAAACTGGGTGCATAAGGTATGGAATACCACAATACAAGTTGGTCCAAAATTCAGATGTGAATTTTGGGTCCCTATCACTAATGATGATCTTAGGGACTCCACAGGTAGATATGATGTTATTCCAGAATAACAGAGCAGTATCCATGGCTGTGTCTTCTTTATGGCATTGCATACACCTCATACTCTTTCTGAACCTATAAACTATGATTAAACAGGCATTGTAGTTTTCTTTGCGTCCTGGGAAAAGTACTGTAACCCAGTCTATATTGATGGTTTCCCATGGGTGTTTGGGTTCTTCTATGTGTTGAAGTAACCCATAATTGTTCCCATGTTTCCTATTTGCTTTTGGCATCTTTCACAAGTTTTGATGTACTCACTCAACTCTTGTTCCCACTTGGGCCACCAAGCTGTGCTTTTTACCCTCTATTTGGTCCTGTCTTCACTCATGTGTCCCATATAGGGGTAGTCATGGAATTTCTGCAGGAACAGGGAGATGTGATCCCTGTCTACCACTGTGAGTGCACTTGTGTGTCTTTCTCTGTGGTAGAGCAGGCCATCTATAAGGAAGAACATTTTATTGTTATAGGCTCTAAACCAGGGTTCTTTGAGCTGGGATTCCAGGTATGGACTCCTGTATTTTTGTTGAAGGAGTTTTAGTAAGATGCCACACTGTTTGTGCTGGGCATAATACTTTAGTACTGCACTGAAAATTCATTGTGCAGTTCTCAGGAACTTATTTCCAGTATGGTAGTTTCTGTTCCTTCTGAATCAGTGTTTCCACTGTCATGTGTACCACTTTCTGGTGCCCATTCAGAAAATCTGAAGTTCTTCTTCCTATCTATCTCCATGAAATAGATAGGGATCTTGGCTGCAACTTCAGGGTTATAAGCTGGATTGCTTTTGACATTATCCAGTGGCCATCTGCATTGGTATGGCTTTTACCTTGTTTGTATGTGATGTTCATGTTTTCTCTATACTCCTGGATGGCTATTTGCCATCTCATCATGTGTCTATTTGTAGTATTCATGTTTAGTAAAGGATTGAAGGCTGTGCAATCTGTGTAAACTTCAAAGAGTGCACCCTCCAAATAATAATGGAGTTTTTCCAGAGCCCAGACTAAGCATAGACATTCAGTCTGGGTGGCCCCATACCTGGCTTCTGAATCTTTCAGTTGCCTAGAGATGTAACATATTACCCCCTCTCTTGGTTTACCATCCAAAATTTGTCTTTGGTAAAGGCCTGCTCCTAAGCCTTGGCTATATGCTGCATCTATGTATAACTTGAATGGTAGTTCAAATTCAGGCAAGATGAGCATAGGTGCATTTGTGAGTTCATGCTTGATCCTCTCATATGCATCCCTCCTTTCCTTGGTAATCTCAAAGACTACATCTTTTAAACATAACTTGTATAAACTACTAGTTATGTGGGCAAAATTCTTGATGTGGCTTCTATATTAGCTAGCAAACCCAAGGAAAGATTGAATCCCTTTGATGCTCTTTGGTACTGGCTTTTGCAGCCCTTCTGCTACTTTATTCTGGTCAATTGTCAGAGTAAGACCTGAGACTTTATTTCCTATAGCTAGTAGCTCTTGTTGTCCAAAATTACACTTTTTCAGTAAAGTTTTTAAATTGATGGGCGTACATTTACTTAGCACTCTGTCTATGTATTGTACATGGTCTTCCCATGTCTCTGAGTATATAATGATATCATCAATATATACCACCATCCATCCTTCTAATATATCTTCTTGAAATATTGTGTCCATAATCCTTTGGAAGTGGGCTGGTGCATGTTTGATGCCAAATGGCATCCTGGTGTACTCATATATGCCCGTATGGCATATCATTATGAGTAATTTCATGGAGTTTGGTTTAACCCCATTTTGGTGGAAACCTTTCATACAATCCATTTTGGTTATGTATTTGGCTTTTGCCAGTTTATCTGAGGCATGAGGTATCCTGGGTATAGGGTACCGGTCTGCTTTTGGGTAGTAATTGAGAGCTCTGAAGTCTCCACACAGTATAGACTTACCATCATGAAAGGTGATTAGGACAGGAGTGGTTATTTCCACTATTTCATTATGTCCAATCTTCCTGATGACATCCATGTGCAGGAGTTCATTGATATGTTTTTCAATTTCTTTCTGGTTTCCAGACTTGCTGGACAAGGAGGTCTCCTGAGCATGGGTGGATAAGGTCTTTCCACACCCAGATATAGTTCTATATCATGGCCTTTGATCTTGCCTAGTGGTTCTTCACCAATGGCAAATGCTGGTCGATTCTTCCTCAGCATCTTCAGTAAGCTTAGTTTTTGTTTACTGGTGAGGGTAGTGCTAAACTGGCCCTCCCTGAATTAATTTAGTAGCTCCTCCAGTGGGGCATGGGCCAAGATTTGGTATATATCAAGTGAAACTTTCTTCTCCTTGTTGGTACCAATGGTAATATGCCTGTTTTTACTATTATAAATATCTATGCCATACATCCTTTGGTAATCTGTTCCCAGCAAGAACCCTTGGATGTGGGCATCATCAAGCACTACAAACTCTGGGTTGATTCTGATATTACCCTTCCTATGAGGTATAATTATCTCTTTAATAATTGTACCAATAGAAGTCATCTTTACTGATTCACTCTTGAAGTTTTTTGCCTTTCTTGGCAAGAGCTGTTTTTCCCAATTTGGGAAGTGGTTATCCAAATATTTTCTGGCAACTATGGAGCAGTGTTCCCCACTATCAATAATCAATGGATGCTGAGCATCGTCAATACAGACAGTCATTTTTGTGGCTGTTCCATGTATATATGCCATTCCTCTGGTTGTTGTAACCAGGAACGTTTGTGCATCTTGGGTATTTTTGCACAAGTTTTTTTTGGCAGTATCCTGTGGCATCCCTGCTTCTAACTGCATGTCCTGAATTTCTAGTGGGGATTCCTCTTGTTATTCCACTAGAAATTCTTCTCTTGGGTCTTGGTCATCATCAGATGGTTCTCTGATGGAATCACCCATGGAGTCTGATTCAGAATCCTCTATTGGGGATTCCTCCTCTGGGACTTTCTCAATGGAATACACTTTTTTTCTTTGCCTTTGGACAGTTGTTGCAATAGTGGTCTGCTGAACCACAATTGTGACAAGAATTCTTCTGCTTTGCCACTTCTGCAACTCTTTCTCTGGGTTTGTCTTCAAACTTCACCCTGAGAGGTTGTTTCTCTTTGAAACTCCTGCTTCTATATAGGGTGAATTTCCTTATATTAGTTCTTTTCCTTATATCTTGTAAGGTATTAGAAATGTCATCTAGAGTGCAATTTTGGTTGCATCTGCATTTTACTGCTTGCTCTAGTTCTCCTGGCAGTTGTGTAAGGAGTTTGTGATTCTTCATTTGGATGTTCATTTGAGGATCAATGGCTTCAAGTCTTTTAGACTGTCTGAGACACCACTCATATGGATCTTTGTCCACAGAGTATTTGTCATTTTCAAATGACATGTTTGTTTGCCATATCCAAGTACCATTACTTTACTTCTGGATTATTTGACTCTTCCACCATGGCCAGTTTCTTCTGCCATGGATTTCTTTCATTTCTGTGTACCATATACTAGCATGACCTTTAAATGCTGTATTTAGTCTAGCAGTAATCCAGTAATCTGGTATTCTTGGTACATGAATGAAGAGTCCATCAATATAATCTATGAGCTCCATATGATCATATTCTCCTGTTCCAGCGAATTTGGGCCAGCTTGAGGCCTCAGGAAGCTGTTTCAAGGATTCCTTTTCAGAATAAGACATATTATCTCTATCTTGGTATTGTTATGGAGATCTTGCCTTATTCAACAACATGGCATCTGGTTTGATGTCATCTAGGTGATATGGATTATCCATAACATGGCCTTGTGGTTGGGGCTTCATGCTATGATAGACATTAAACAATTTGTTTATTTCTTGGTCCATACAATCCCTGTCCCTTCTGCTGTTTTGTTTTTCTTCAAATACTAGATTCAGTCTTTTGTTGGTTTCTTCAGAGGCTTTGCTCAATTGAGCATGTCCTTCTTGAAGAGTTTTAACAATTTTATCCATGGAGGCTGTTAATTTTTTTATCCTCTCATGGCTTGCTTCAAGTTCTTCAAACTGCTTTTTGGTTTGCTCAGCATATTGGGACATTTGTAACCAGAGTGCATCACTGTTCAGGTTACTCTCAGGTGAGACAGCATCATGTTCTATCTGTGTGGGGGTAATATTTCTATTAATGGGACTACTGATTCTAGAGTGGTTTACAACTACTTCTGGCTCTTGTGCACTTCTTTCACAAAATCCAACGACTTCTGGATCATTGGGTCTGACTCTCTCTTCCTTTGATTGAAAGAGGTCTTGTTTTTCCCTTTGTATCCTTGTCTTCTCCTGGAAACCTCCTGGAATTGTTAAGAATGGTGACTCCTGGTCACTAACTTGTTGGTTTCTGAATGGTGTGAGGCCACTGGAGAGATGATTTGTCCTTCTCCTTGTGAACCTGAAGTAATTGGAGTAGGCCCTGTGTGGGTTAGCTGTTCTTCTATAGCTTGGATAGTGGCTTGATTCTCCCTTACCCTGTTTGCCCTTGCCTCCAGGAGTCTGAACTGCCTGGTAGGATTCCAACCTTTGGTGATTACAATAAAGTCCTTGAAGTCTATCTCTTTGAGGAAGATCCTCTGGCAACTTGCTCCAAGTTCTGCACAGTGAGATGCTAGGTTGAACCTCTTGTTGTCCATGCTCCATTGAAATACATCTTTGAGGATTGGTGGAGCTGAAGAACTTGATCCATATCCTTCCAGTCCTCTGGTTTGAGGTTCCTGTTGAATTGGAGTGTGAATGGAAGGGTTGATATTATCTCCCTCATTGTTTTGCCATCCACCACTGTGTCCAAGGTGTCCTCTTCCAGGTCTTCTGGTTCTAGCAAAGCCTTCTCTGTCCTCTGGCTGGTTCCTTTGGAAGCCAAGGTCTCTGAGGTATACAGGTGACATATCAGTGTTTTCAAGCAGTCAAAAACTTTATGATCTTATGGTATTTACCTTTGACTGTGCCTTGTACAAATTTGTTGTCTGCTGATTTGGGCAATTTACCTTTGGAGGTTACCACTGGGTTGATTATAGTAATCTTCCCTGTACAGGTTGTCAAGGTTGGTTTACCTTGTATTGATGCAGAGTTTTGTGGTTTTCTACTCCTCTGGGTGGCTATTGGTGTGAACCTTTTTTCTGTAATCAGGCCTTCACTGTGCCTCTTTCCTTTGCCCTTGCTTCCCTCTGGTTCTGAGGGTGTCACTGGTGTGTTGGCCTGTGACTGGGTCGCTAGTGGGATATAATTTTCTTCCACTGAATCAAAACAGGAAAAGAGGGCTTAATGTCAGTTAAGACTTCTTTAAATGCTGTTTGAATGTCTAAGACTGGCCTCTGGGCTTTGTATATTACTACAATCTGCCCTGTATAATTACAGTGTAGTTTAATTAACAATTCCATGTCAGAATTACAGCTGTTGGTACCCTGTTACACTGTTTGTGTACCAGGATCCCCCAGATCAACTTGTGGTTTTCAAGTACAATCTGTATGAAGTGGTGCTGGGTAAGTGTAGTTGAGTCAACAATACACTTAAACACACCTCAACTGTTGGTTTCACAGTCAGAGGGGTCCTTATTTAGTCAAAAATATAGGACTTACTAATTGCTGAAGTGTTTTTTACATGTAGAACACGCCAAAAATAAAGGTCTTGTGGTTATTAGCCAGGTGCCAAGTACTCTTATAATATGAGTGTAAAATGGTATATACACCAATTTAGAAAGAAAATATATGATCTATATATATATTCAAGAAAGGTTGTGCCTAAGAAACATAGAAACAATTGTCAGAAAACAATAAAAAGTAAAAGACTTACTTGTAAGGTCCAAACATTTCAAGAAAGCACTGCCAGGCCCACAAAATGTCAGGATGAAACTATGATAAAGGTGTAAAATAGACTAATTACAACCTTGAATATGTTCCTGACACAGAAAAAAGCTTAGGATAAAGATTTTAAAGATAATAAGGGTATTTAATAAAATAAAAAGGCTTTGCTATCAAGAGATAGTGGTGGTGAGCGCTGCTGAAAGCCCTGGGTGCAGTCTTACAAGTTGGATTACTATAATAAGAGCTACAATACCAATATTTATAGTATAACCTGATAATTTTCCAATATTAAAACTGTTTTTGACAGTTTACTACATAGGAATTCAAGAGCAGGATGAGGAAAGCTTTTCTGGTTGTGAAAAGCCCCCTTTTTATCCTGAAATGGGGTGAAAAGGTTGCTAGACCTTTCCACATAGAGGAAGTGAAGATTTTTCACTCTCTAAGACAGGATTGTGGTTTAAAAAAGTTCTTTATAGTTTGTATTGGGCTCAGATGTGGTTTTGAAACCACATCTGGGCAGTTTTCACCAATACAGGGTGAAAGGTTTCATCTGGGGACCACACAGCCTGATTCTGATGTGTATGATGCGTAGAATGCTGTACAGAACCTGTATGAGACCCCAGTATTGAAGTAAAAACAAGATTCTTTGTCACTTTGACACCTAATAATCATGGTTATGGGATATCATCCCATGGTAAGGCTGTATTGGTCAAAGTGTGGGATTTTGACCTTAAAACAGCTATACCTTTGGCAGTTCTTAAGATATCAACTTCAGAACTGAATAGGTGTGTAGCCCTTTAAGTGTTATACACAATGGTACCTTATTTGATTTGGTTATCATCAAATATGGCAAAGTTATCCCATGTACAAGTGTTTTGTACATATGTGTGTTTTAGGCAGAAAGCTGTATTGAGCTTATTTGCCTCATAGCTTTTGTTCTGGATGAAATATGGGGAAATGAATGGCACCATCAGATAGCGCGGCTTTGCTCTTTCTAAAAAGACCTCACTTTAAGGATCTCACAATAAAAATGTAGAAGTTAGATGAGAGGTGAATGTTTTATTCATGCTTATTTGGCCTAAATTTGACCATAACTTCTGTAATACTGGTGCTAGCTTAGTTTGGTTGGTACCATTGGATAGCCCTGGCTTAGAACTAAATTTTGCATACCCATTTGATGGCGTTAGGCCTCTTACTCTGTATTGCAGATGAGAGGTGAAAATTAAGGTTTATGCTCAGCAACAACTTTGAGAAGGAATAACTTTGTTATTCTTTTTCCTATGATGATGAAACTTGTATATTTATGAAGGGGTGATTTTCCTCTTTCTTTTGATACCTTTTGAGCTGATTTGGCTCAGCTCCATGTTTTGGTGGTATTTTGGCTATACTATTGGTTTATGGTATTTGGCTGTCATGCTTGTGCTCTGGTTTTGAGTCACAGGCTGACACTTTTATAAGTATAATTCAAATTTTTACTTACAGTCTATTTTAATGATCCCATGTGAAATATTGAATCTTTAAAATTTCACAGAAAATACACTCTGATATGAAATTTCCAATAACATTGATAACTTTGAGAAATCAATGATTATTTTGGAATAAAAGACGATTTACAGTTTTTACTCCTTTTATTCTTAACCATAAATGGGTTGGTAGTCACGTAAAAGATTCAATTAATCAATTATGATAATCTTATGTGACAACAGATGATGCAATCAATAATCCAAAAAGGTTTATTGTTTTCTCACTGAACTGTTTTTCAGTTTGCTCCATGGCATGCCTCTGTGAGCTGTCTTAGACTTAAAAGAGGCCTCCTCTTACTGTTTTTTCCAAATCATCACATTATTCAATTATACCTTTATTACCAACAAGTAGGTATTAGTTAAAGCTCTTCTTAAGTGCTTTATTCTTTCAGAATCAATCAGAAAGACGTGAAATAATAGAAATAAACTATATATTGTTGTAATATTGTTATAAATAAATTTTTATCCATTAAATCCACAATTATCCGTCAAATTTCTCTACTATTATCCTTAATACGTTCTTTGGAATATTAGTAAGTGTTTTTACCTCAATTCTTAAGGGTTTTCTCTAGTAATAGCTTTCTTCAACAGTTATACTTATAATTATTCTTGTAAAAGATAATTATATATTTTAATAATTTTATTTTTTTAATAAAGAAGTTTTTATTATTAAATTATTCTTGTGATCGATTCTTGCAGACAATTACTGCTTACTGTTATAATCACTAGTAGTGTATAACAAGTAAAAGTAATGATTAATTAATTAATCATTTAATTGTGTTTATAACAATTTTATTATTATATTTCATAATAACATTCCTAGTACTGCTGATTAATAGTAATATTACTAACAGTTCCATAGACACATCTTACATTTGGGGGCCTGGCCATGATAGAACCCAAACACCCATGGGAGACCATCAACATGGACTGGGTTACAGGACTTGTCCCAGGAGGAAAAGAAAACTTCAATTCCTTCTTAGTCATAGTTGATAGGTTCAGCAAGAGTATGAGGTGCCTACCATGTCACAAGGAGGACACAGCCATGGATACTGCTCTGTTATTCTGGAACAACATCATATCTACCTGTGGTGTCCCTAAGATCATCATCAGTGATAGGGATCCAAAGTTCACATCTGAATTTTGGACCAAACTCTATGACATGCTAGGTACTAAACTTTCTTTTTATACAGCTTACCATCCACAAACAGATGGATTAGCTGAAAGGATGATCCAAACAATGGAGGACATCCTTAGAAGATTCTGTGCCTATGGCATGGAATATAAGTACCATGAAGGTTACACCCATGACTGGGTTACCCTTCTACCATCAGTCCAACTTCCCTTTAACACAAGTCAGCACTCTACCACAGGAAAACACCTGGACTGGTAGAGAAAGGGTGGAATCCCCTATTGCCTGTGAATCACCTGAAGAAAAATCTTCTGACCATCCACCCAACAGCCAAGGATTTCCATGAAATGTAGAAGAGGGCTTGTGACACAGCTGCCAAATGCATAGCTGAGGCAAAAGAATATAATAAGCAGAGGTGGTACAAATCACACATGGAACCTGACTTTAAAGAAGGGGACCAAGTGTTAGTGTCTACACTCAACTTTAATAATCTCAAAGGACAGAGTAAAATGAGAGATTCATTTGTAGGGCCCTTCACTATCATTAAATTGATAGGAAAAGGTGCAGTGGAAGTCAAACTCACAGAGGAATATTCCGGGAAACACCAGTCTTTCCAGTGAGTTTAGTCAAGCCATACTTCCAGACAGAGGAGGATAAATTCCCCTCCAGGAAGAAGAACCCCACACCACCAGAAATAGTGGAAGTGGATGATTCTCCTGGACCAGTGAAGAAAATAATCAAGGCCAGGAAGATCAGACTTATTGGTAAGGATCAGAGACAGTAATTAGTCAGATTCAAGAACCAGACAGCTGATAAATACAAGTGGTTGGCAGAAGATTCCATACCAGATGGGAACCTTCATTTAAGGAGATTCAGAGCCTCTAGGAGGAATGCACAGTCTCATCAATTATGAGCCTTTTTTAAAGGGAGGGTATGTCAGCCTGTGACTCAAAAACCAGAGCACAAGCATGACAGCCAAATACCATAAACCAATGGTAAAGTGTGAGCCTTAGAGGTATTTTCATATACCCAAAAGACCACAAATGATAAATTAAGATACAAATATAAATAAAATGAATTTATTTATAAAAATACAAATTGAAATATAAATAAAAATTTATATTTAAAAATCAAAATTTAATTATAATTTAAAAATAAAATTACAATAAAATTTAAAATTATGCAATTACATTCTTACTTGTAAAAATTAAGTAAAAATGAATTTTTAATGAAAAATGTGAAATTAAAATATTTTTGTTAAAAATCTATATAAAATATATTATAAGTTTTTATCCAATAAATAAACATAAGGAAATCATCACATCATTGGACTCCTCATAAAAAATAAAGTGGGATCACCTCTGGATGAAATTTCTGTAACTCAACTCTAAATAAGCTTAAGTTAAGTTTTTAGTATTTTTGTACAAAAGTATTAAAATACTCAAAACCTTAATTTAATTCACACCAAATGTGGTGTTAACCATCAATTTTTGTGTTAAAATTGAGGTGTTGTGTTTAGTTTAGAAGTTATGAGGAATTGTAGTATTTTCAATTGAATTCAATTGAAATGTCAAAATGTGCACGTGTATTACATAAGTGAACTTTATTTGACATATGAGGTATCAATTATTACAGATGTGTACTTAAAAACCCAATTGAATTACATGTGTAGATTATGATTATATTACATGATGAGGAATTAAACAAAAAATAAATTGGAAAGATTAATTCTGGGGGGTAAAAGACACTCTAGCTCTAAGGGGGAGCTAGACCCCCAAAGTTGTTGCTTACTGGTGTGGGATGTCAAAATCCATGCAAACGTTCATTACTTCTGGCCTGGAATTGAGTCACAGTGTCTGTGCCTCAATTGATGATGAGGTTTTGATACCAACCAGGTTAGTTTAACAGCTGCCAAGAGAGTAAAACTAACCTTAAGCTAAAACAATGTTAGTAAAAACAGTTTTAACTGGTTTCTACGCCTCTTACACACATTCTGACGTGTTTTGAAGGCTCTAGACCAGGTATTGCTATAGTAATGGCTGATTTAAGGGTCTAAAATGGCTTAAACCAGCCCTTTTTGGGCTAAACCAGGGTTCAATGATGCCATAATTGGCTTTTTGTTGTCAGATGTTTTTCACGACTTACAAGAGTAAATTTTATATTTGGAGTAAGAAAATTGATAGCTATAAAAGAATGTCTTCTTTGCCCCACTTTTCTCTTGATGTTAGAATCTTTTCCTTTTATAATTAGTTTAAACACTGTTAATCCTATCAATAAAATATTCCAACCACCCTTTTCAAATAATTTTAAACCTTTTTAACCACTTGAAAAAATCATTATAATCATTTTTTGTAACTCTTATAATCATTTTTACCCCTTGAACCACCCCAAAAGTGAATTAAAGCATCTTTCATCACTGTAAACTTTGTCACTTTGTTTCCAAATTCACTCTGGTCACTTTTGGGCATATTTTGTCTTCAAATATATTCTTAAAGACTTTGTTCTTTAATTAATTGCTTCCAGTTCTTTGCTCAATTAATTCCAATTCAAACTGCTCTTGAAGAAATTTCCTTTGTAGTCTTACATATCTCTTGTAGAGTATTTTTGGATAAATCTTTATTGTTTGTAAAAAAATAAATTTCTATTATATTATTGCTCTATACTTATAAAGTTAAAAACAATAAAAATGGCTTGTTTTCTCTTGAAAATACTATTTCTTACTATTTCTAAATAATTCTTACCTTATGCAAATTTTGAGGACAGGAAATGTACTTGATATTTTATCAAAGTAGCATATCCACACCTTACATAAAGCCAAGATACCACCAAAACATGGATCTGAGCCAAATTATCTCAAAAGGGTTCAAAAGAAAGAGAAAACTCACTTCTTTTCAAATATACAAGTATCATCATCATAGGACAAAGAATAACGAAGTTATTCCTGCTCAAAGTTGTTGCTGAGCATAAACCTTAATTGTCACCTCCCATCTGAAATACGGAGGAAGAGGCTTAATCCCATCAAATGAATATTCAACATGAAGCTCTAAGTTAGGGCTATCCAATGGTACTAGCCAAACTGGGCTAGCACCAGTATTACAGAAGTTATGGCTAAATTCAGGTGAAATAAGGGTGAATAAAATATTCACCTCTCATCTAACTTCTACAGTTTTAGTGTGAGATACCTAAAGTGGGGTCTTTTTGGAAAGAGCACAATCAGGAATATCTGATGGCTTCATTAATTTCCCCATATCCCATCTGGAGCAACAGCTATAAGGCATACAAACCCAATACAGCTTTTTGCCTAAAACGCGCATATGTACAAAATTCTTGTACATGGCCTAGCTTTGCCATGTTTAATTCTAACCATATCAAATGAGGTGCCATTGTGTAGAACACATCCAGGGCTACACACAGAACCAATTTCAAGGCTTATATCTCCAAAACTGACAAAAGTATGGCTGTTTTAAGGTCAAAATCCCACAGTTTGGCCAATACAACCTTACCATGGGTTAATATCCATAGCTATGATTATGAGGTGTCAAAAATACAAAGAAGCTTGTTTTTACTTCCATACCTCTTAGTTCATTCAATACTGGGGTCCCATACATGTTCTGTACAGAATTCTATGCATCATACACGTCAGAATCAGGCTATGTGGTCCCCAGATGAAAATTTTCACCCTGTA
Organism: Austropuccinia psidii; assembly: GCA_023105745.1. Classification (NCBI taxonomy): domain Eukaryota; kingdom Fungi; phylum Basidiomycota; class Pucciniomycetes; order Pucciniales; family Sphaerophragmiaceae; genus Austropuccinia; species Austropuccinia psidii. The sequence goes on from JALGQZ010000020.1 coordinate 5,013,205, forward strand.
TTGGTAAAAACTGCCCAGATTTGGTTTCAAAACCACATCTGAGCCAAATACAGGATATACAGTAATTTTGAAAACCACAAGCCTGTACTAGAGAGTGAAAAATCTTCACTTCCTGTATGTGAAAAGGTCTAGCAGCCTTTTCACCCCATTTAAGGATAAAAGGAGGCCTTTTCACTGCCAGAAAAGGAATCCCCATCCTGCTTTCAAATTCCTACGTAGTACAACTGTCAAAAACATTCATACTCTTGGAAATAATCAGGGAATACTTTAAATTCAAGTATTGTAGCTCTTATTATAGTAATCCAACTGGTAACACTGCACCCAGGGCTTTCAACAGCGCTCACCACCACTATATCATGATAGTAAAGCCCTAATAATCCTCAATAAAATTTTTATTCACCATTTTCACCATGTCACAGTCATAGTTAAAGCTTGTAAATACAATTATACACCTTTATCATAGACTCAGCCTGACAAATCTTAAATTTCACTTTGTTTATTTACTGACTTGACTATTACCTTCATACCAAATGGTATAAATCTATTCAATGATATATTTGGCTCTAAACTAACATTATAAGAGATAATTACATTCATAGGTGATTGCATTTTCAGGAACTTGTGTGGTAAGCAATTTAATAATAAAGAAGAATGACTTGCAGCGTCATCCCAATAACCTATTGGAATATTATATTGACTGGAAAGACATCATATTTTTGATAGAAACCGCTGGTTAAATTTCTCAGCCACTCCATTATTTTGGGCAAGCATTGTGGACCTTGCTCAGTACATATACCTAGTGTTTTGAGTTTACTAATAAATAGTGTTGAGCTAAATCAATCTCCTTTATTGGAGTGAAAAAATGCTGGTTTAACATTGAGTTTATTTTCAATTTCATTTAGGTGAGATTTCAAGGCTTTTTCAGTTTCATCTTTTTTTTAATCATCAGAAATGTTCTATTGAATCTAGTTAAATCATCCACAATAATTAATATGTAATTATATCCTTTTTGGCTTGCTGGAGAGACTTGAAGAGTATCCATGTGTAGTAAAAAATCTTGTGTCTACCACAGGCAGCTGTTGAGAGTGAGTAAGCTTTTTTATTTTTTCTTGTTGTCATATATCACAGCTAATACATTTAGTGAATAAATCCTCAATTTTAACTGTTCTCAACCATTCTTACAAATATCTATTTCTTGGATGGCCTAGGCAGATGTGCCAATCTTGATTTGGCATTACTACTGAAAAGATTGAAGGTTTATTGAGTGTAGGAATTTTTTTCAGAAGTAAGTTATCTCAATGAAAAGTGGGGATTATTTTAACATGGTGTTTGACCAACATCATATTTGGCTTGGTTGATATTTTTAACCCATGATCACACAGTTTTGACACTGATGAAAGATTTACTGGTCCATTTGGTACGTAAAATATGTGGTGTAGACTAACATCTTTAAAATTCAATGAGCCTTTGTGGGGAACCTTAACTGGTGATGACAAATTATTTATTTATTTTTTCACTTTAAGTGGATGGATAAGTAATGACAAGTCATTTACTACTGTTTGTCCTGCGCCAGAATCAAGATAGATAAATCCTTCTCTTTTCTTCTTCCCCACAGAAGTCACATATTAACAAATGAATGCATCTGATTCTGATTGTGATACTTCTTCTTCTTGGGATTCTTAAGTAATATTGATTAATGAAATCTTCAAGTTAGCATGTATCTTATTCATAATTTGTTCCAGATATTCTAGTCTCTTAACTGAGTCTTGATTGCTAGGTAATTGATTCTTAATTGAAATCAGCTGTTTTTCTTTTCTTTACCATTATTCCTTTTTTTATTTTGATTTAGATTATAATTTTTATTGTTACCTCTATTTTTATCCTTCTGTTTTTACTTTTCAGCCATCGGAATAGTAGTACTAACAGATTTTGTACGCATATGCTCTACTCCAACACAATCACTTATTGAATTTAAATTAAAGGATTTTATTTGATACAGGGTTTGACATAAATTTCTAAGTTCTTTATCATTGTCTAAACTATGTAAAAAGAAAAATGCAGCCATGTCACTAGGAAACTGCATGCTAGTAGTAGTACTTGTTGTTAATGATTGATAATTTCCATAAAGCTTTTGAAACTAATTGATGTGTATTTCTAGAGATGATCCAGGATCATATCAAAGGCTTATTAGTTTGTGTAAAGTTTGGCTCAATTGAATTATTGAGTTTTTTCCACAAGCACTCCCCAATTTTTCTCAACAATGAAAGAACAATGTTTTATTGTTAACTCAGATACCTTCAAATTCTGGACTTATGCTTGACCATAGTAAAGCTCTAGCACTGCTGTTGTTCTTCCAAAATTTAGATTTTTTCTTTTTTTCATCAGATGCTGCAATGAATAGATCATCTATTCCTTTACTAATAAAATAATTTTCAACTGGATAACTCCACTGAGCTCAGTTTGTTTGTGTGAGCTTGAACACCGCTTCATCTTATGATGATGATGAATATCCAATGTTAATTAGAATATCAGGCATTTCTTAATGACCTAAATAAAAAACAGCTTTTGATTCTTGTTTAATGCTATGATTATATTCTAAAAACCAGTCATAAAAATAATTAATAGTTAAAGCAAGGAGAACTAAGTATGACAAAAGTGATCTATGATATGAAAGATAGGTAAATATAGTCAACCTGATTTAGTTAAGGATAGATTTGATGAGTTTAAAACATAAAAATTCAATCTCTACTAAGAGATTATTGAGTTATAGAAATAATAGTAAGCCAAGGGAGAATTAGAAGAAATATATAAAGAGTTAAGTACCTTAGCTCCTTCTAAGTCTATTACAAATACAAAAATGAAATAAAATAAAAGCATAGCTTATTTGATTGATAAAAAGATGATACCATTTGACTACATTGAAGGTTCTATTTATCTTAAATAACTCAAAATCAAATAAATCAATATGTGATAACCCCATCATACACATAATTTCCTTTTGACAGTTATTTTCACTTGTCTCATGAGATTATATTGGTTCTTTCTGCACAAGTTTGATCTGTGTAAAATTTCTTGGTAATCAACCATTTGGTGATTCTGTGTTGATCCTAATACCTGAAATGTTATTGGTCCTGATCTCATTGAAGATTAGAGTGGGATTCCTAGTTCATATCACTCTTATCTGCCTTGCAGGTAGCTCTTTCAAAGCGTTGTGGAAGATTTCTCCTTTGGTAGCACTATGAGAGGTTAATTAAGAAGTATCAGTACTCAAATTCCGATAGTCTTATTTCAATGAGAAATCAAATATTGTAAAATTTAAAGCAATTTTTGGGGAGCTTTTAGAGAGAGAAGAAAAGACAGATTCATCAAATTTGACATAACTGCTTTATCCACTACTCTCAGAACCCAATATGCAGGGTCAAACTTTGCTGTCCTTTTTGCCTTTGGTATGTTAACCCATTCTCTACATAAAAATGGCTTCAGATTTCTTATTGGAGGTGATTTATTATTCCAGAGTTGGTATTGTGTTTTAGTTTGTCATTGTGCCAAATTACACAGCATTGTGGCGGTTGTTCCTGCTTCTGCTTAAAGGTTTGGACAAAGTTTTGATTTAAATAATAAGCAGTGTGTTGTTTCAATGACTGAACAATTCCTTCTCTCAGATATTCTGTTATGCCGTGGGGTGTATGTAGGACTAATTATGTGGTTTATCCCACTCTCCTCAGTTAATTTCTGGAAACTTCCATTGACAAACTCTCCTCCTCTGTCCAACATGATGTCAAGGATTTTTCTCTTTTTTTTGTTTTCTGCATGTTCTTCAAAGTTGCAGAAATTTGTTTGAGATTTGCTTTTCTTTTTCAAAAACTTGATGCTAATTTAGCCTTTAAATTGGTCAATAATTATCATGAAATATTTTCCTCCCCTAATCAAAGGGGCTTTGCATTGGACCACATAGATCCAGATGGATGTTTTTAAGTAGATGCATTGCCTTTTGAAATCTGTGTTGGAATGGAAGTTTGGGGAATTTATTCAGAGTGCAGATCCCACATGTACTTGCTTGTCTGAAAGAGGGAATAAGTCTCTTTATTCCTTCCGCATGCATGTGACCGAATCTGTAATTCCAGGCTTCATTTGCAGGATAAAAACCTATTTCCCTCAGCAGAATAATTTTTGTTTCTAGTATTCCACTACTTGTTGCACAGCTGAAAGCTGGCTTCTTGTGACTTTTTATGAAGAGCTCATAGTTGTTTCCTCCATTCTTGATATTTATGCTTTTGGCTATTCAACCCAGTTCCACCAGATTTCTTGTTAGATCTGGTAAAAATAGACTGTCTCTCAAAATCCCATCCATTAGCTTAGTTGTCCCCTCACCCGCAGCTTTCAGAGTTGATTTGTCACAGCCTTTTTAGACAGCCATTTTTGCACCCTGCCTTAGGTCTGTTAAGAAACAAACATTTTTGAACAATTAGTTAAAAGCTCCGGTTTCCAAAACAATGTTACAAGGCATGTTTATTGCATAACTTGTTGTCATAAGCACCTGTGCAATTGTTAGATTTACTTTTGGTTTTCTGTTTTGTCTTTCTGGTCTGAGATTAAAATGCAGTTTTCAGCACCTTTCCACTTGATGACTTGCTAGTGGGTTGTGCATTCCATCTCTACAGTAGTGTCTTTTTTTCAGCATAATATCTCTCTGTTTAGAGCTACAGATTGATTAGTGTTTTGGCGGTTGAGTACTATGTCACTTAATAGATTTTAGGATGGTATTTTAATTTCCCAGCGTGTCTGTGTTAATGGTCACTTTTTCAACCATGCTGTGATATTCTTCCGGTAGCTTGGTTAGAAAAGTGAAAGGCAGTGTTGGTGTTCCAACTTCCCCTTTGACCCTTCTTACTGCATTCAAGCATTGTCTGATTTCTGAAATAAAGTTTTGTAGAATAACTTTATGTGATCCTGCAGAATATCATACAGATTCTAGTTTGGTTTTTGAAAGTGGATGTTGAAAGAAATTTTTTCAGCGTACTCCATAGGAGGTAAGCATTTTGCATTGTTTCATCATCCTCAAAAGCTTTAGTAAATTAATTGAGTCTAGGATGCCTGGAATTAATTTTCAGGCTTCTGCATTGTAATATATGATTTTATTATCAGCCACTGATGGTATGGAGTCACTTCTATATGGGTGGTTACACTTTTTACACCTTTAGATTAAGGACCCCAAATTTATACAGGGTCAAAGTATTCTTACCTTTTTGTAAAATATTATTTTTCTCATTATAAGATACAAATGGCAACAACCTTTGAGATGTGAAATAACCATGGATAACTTTACACTTTCATTTTTACCTTCTATAGGGCTTTTGGGAAAAATTTCATTTGACAGGTATCTAATAAAAACTCTGGATGCAAGATGAGAAGTGAAAAAACAGTATTATTTTCCCACGTTTTTGAGATAATATGTCTATGGTAATTGAGGATCAAGTGGTGCTAAAGTCCTGGAAGTGGTACCATTTGATAGCCCTCATTGACAGATTCATTGGAAAATGCAATTATATGGATCTTTGGTCTAAACTCTATTGTTTATATGAGTGAAAGAGCTAACTAAACTGGAGAGGTTTCACTCAACCTTTCATTGACTAGAAAGAAAAAACAGTCTAAAATACCTTTGGCTCAATGTGAAACCTGGAAGAATTGATTTTAAAACTCTGAAAAACATAGTAGGGAAGTTGCAAGTTACATAAAATGTATGATTTTGAAAGATATAAACTGAGATTAGAATTGAAATACCTTATCAGATTATCAACACAGAATGTTTCAAGGTAGTATTTTTCTCACAAACAATCTAATGATAAGGAGAAGCAGATATTAATATTGAAAATAAAAATGAGGTCAGTTTTATGAAATTTTGAATACCCAAGTGTAGGAATTTAGGTCACAGATGTTTATCTGCTAGGAATTATATAGAGAATGTGAAAAAAGGAAGGATGGTAATTTTTACAGCTAGAGCAATATGTAATAATGCAGAAACTTTGAATGATAGTCTGATAGAATGGGAAAAAAAACTCAAGATGTAGCACTTCCATGTGGTATACCTTATGTAAGATTTGTCTATGACAATGTTGACAATAATACTATTAATAAACAGTACTATTACTTTTCTTATGAAATATAATAATAAAAATTATTATAACCACAATTAAATAATTAATTACTTAATTATTTCTTTAGCTTTTTATACACTACTAGTTATTATAACAGTAAGCAGTAATTGTCTACAAGAATCACTTACTAGAATAATTTAATAAAAAAAATTCTTTATTAAAATAATAAAATTATTCTAACATAATTATAAAAATAATCCCTGAGGAAAACTATTACTAGAGAAAAACTTTCAGAATTAAGACAAAACACTCACTAATACTCCAAAGAACTTATTGAAAGATAATAGTAGAGAAATTTGATCGATAATTGTGGATTTAATGGATCAAAACTGATTTATAACAGGATTACAACACTATATAGTTGATTTCAAATATTTCAAACCTTTCTGCTTGATTCTGAAAGCATAAAACACTTAAGAAAAGATTAACTAATGCTGCCTTGCTGGTAATAATGGTATAATTGAATAATGTGATGATTTTGGAAAAAACAGCAAGGGGAGGCCTCTTTTAGGTCAACAAAAGCTCACAGAGGCATGCCATGGATGAAGCTGTAAGACCAGTTAGTGAGAAAACAATCAACCTTTTTTGATTATTGATTGCATGATCTGTTGTCATGTAAGATTATCATAATTACTTAATTGATGTTTTTACATGACTACCAACCCATTTATGGTTAAGAATAAAAGGATTAAAAACTGTAAATCTTCTTTTATTTCAAGATAATCATTGATTTCTCAAAGTTATAAGTGTTATTGGAAATTTTATTGCAGAGTGTATTTTCTGTGAATTCTTGAAGATTTATTGTTTCATGTGGAATCATTCAAAATGGACCGCAGGCAAAAATTTTAATTTTACTTATAGAAGTATGGTTATTTTTGGTTTTTATTTGAACTATATGTTTTTAATTTGTCCTGAAAGTTTCAGAGAGATTCATTAAGAGTTGTATTTTTAATGAATTTTTGACGTTTTTACCTTCTTTCTACATACAGTTGCAAGTAATACTATATTTCTGGTTTCTATGAGGTAAATCAATGGATACTAGTCCAAAAAGGGTTTCTTCATGAAAAATCATCAAGAATTGACATGGTTACAGGAGTCTAAGTTGCTTTTTACCTCCTTGGCATGTGAAAATAGCAGCTTATTTGCAATTTTTGTATGATTCAATGGGATTTTAACTTGGTAACTAGGTTCCCAAAAGGTCTTAGCATACTTATTGGGCCAATTTCAGCCATTGATCCAAGGTTTAGAGCTATTCACAGCTCAGAGGCCTCATAAGTTGGTCACCCTGGCTCTCTTTGATGTCTTTTGTCCCCCTTAGCTATTTTCACATCAAAAATAAAAATTCACACTTAAAGACTGATATCCACTATGGGTGTATGAAGACTGTATTTAATAATACCATAATATTAAGTGCCAAAAACATGCATAATACTATTCTTAGTGTATATGTAACATGGTATTTCTCAGATTCCCATTATTTTGGCATTCAATTGAGATAAACAAAACTTTTCACAATTCTTGAATGTGGTATTGAAGTATTTTCCATATTACCACCTCTTAGAGTTAATTTAAGCTTATTAACTCTATGGAGCTACCCTAGGTGCATTTTTGTGTAGAATCCAAATCTGGCCTCAAATCCATGGATTTACTTACTCACAAAAACTTATACATATTTCCTGAAATAAAAAATCATTAATTTTGCATATATGCATGACTTATGGGTTATGCATAGTTCAGAATTTATTTTTAAAGATAGTTGTGGCCTATTTGGGTATGTAAAATATACCTCAAGGCTCACACCTCAATTCACAACTAAAAATATTCTCATCAAGCATACACCAATTAATAAGATATTTTTTCTGGGAATGGATATAGGAATGGGATTGTATAATGAAACAATGTTGAAGATTATGTGAGATATTGAGAATTTCTGCAAGTAAAACTTTTCTTTCCATATTTTTTGCTTAATAGTAAAGCTCAAATGTTTGAAATATTATTCTTGGTCTATTAAAGATCTCAATATTTCAACATCATAAATATCCTATGAAAGAATTCATTTGAACATAAAAAATTATATATATATATAATGAAGAAGGCTTAAATTGAAGGAAGCAGAGGATTAATGAAATTAATGAACTAAGGGATTTGTAATCCTACATGGTGAAGAGACAATACAAGAGGTATGGAGCACATAGAAATACAACCAAGAATTTTAACAATGGCTAACCAGCCTACATTAAAGTCATAAAAATTCAGTTTCTCCTATTGAAATATGTAAGAATATAGATTTTCAAGAATTAAATTGGTTATCTCTACAAAAGAAGGATAAATCTCAAAAATCCCTTTAATTTCAAATCCAATACAATACCAACAAACTGTGCATAAATACAAGTCAAACTCACAATTATAAAGCTTCCAGAAGATTAATAAAATATACAGCTCTGTCATAGAGGCTCTTGGGGAAAACAAGAGTGGCCTGGAGCTCAGTAATTAGGGAGCTCACTTGGAAGTCTCCAAATATTGAATAAGATATTATAAAAGAATGAAATTTCTCTACAGAAATATGCAAGTACAGGATGAGATGCAATAAGAGAAAAGGAAGCCAAATGGACAAAGACCCAATCAAGTAAGTCCTTAATCACTGTTTCAACCTTCCAGAATGAAAAATAGACTTAGTAAGGATATGAGCACCACATATCCACTGACAGGCAAAGAAAGAAGGGAAAGGTGCAAATGACTGACTTAAGAATATCAGTATTCACTATTAAGAAGAAAGAAAATAAATATAGAAATAAATCAAAATATACTAATTAACTGGGGGAAAATACCTTCCAGGGTTGAAGCAGAGGCTGGTATATATGATTGTTTGAGAGCTTGACCCCTTCAGGCTGACAGCTGGGCTGTATTGAATCCTTGAAGCTGTATTGATTGCTTTATGAAGTGTATACCTTGCCAAATGGGGAAATGAACTGAGTTGAATGATCTTTCCAGAGTGTGTGGCTTAAAACAGGTCTTTATGAAACAAGACTGTATGGAAATGAATGAGGTTTCCAAGGTGGATTGATGGAGCATTGACACTTGAAAAATGCTTTGGAATTACCTCTTGAATAGGCCTTGAGAAATAAGCTGCCAGTATTCCCTTGGAGGAATACTGCATAATCAAAAATAGCCATGACTGCTTGATGGTGTGATTGGTATTTGAGAATAACACTTTCACTTGAGCCTTTATGAATACTCTGGATTATTTGATGCCTTGAAATGATAAGATGTCCAAATAACCTTCTGACATTGGCACCATTTGATTTCTGGTGAAAAAAGTGCATAATGGTGTATAATACCATTGATGGCAGTCTTGGTTATTGAAGATGAAAAGTTGCCACAGGTCTTTGAATGGTTTCCAGGGGGAAAGAGAGAAAAAGGAGTTTGTGTGGCTTTGGGACTTGCAGAGTTGTTTTATGGACAGTTTTGGTGTTTTGGCCAAAACTAGCCCAAAGGGCTTGAAAACTATATTTGCACAAAGTTTTCAAAAAATGTGCAAATATTGCAATTAAGCCCCACATGGCCTGATATGGACATTTGGGAATATTTCCCATATTACAAGGAAATATGGCATAAAATGGCTAAATGCACAAAAGTGCACAAAATGCGCAAAACTGTATTTAAAGCTAAAGCACAATACAGGCTTGTGGGCTGTAGCTCCCCTGTTGAATGGAAAATGTCCAAAAGTTCCCAAAGGAAGAGAAAGGCCAGGATGTGCATCAATGCACAAATCTTGCAATTAAGCCCTAGATGACCTTTTATGGCCATTTAGGCATATTTCCCATATTAAAAGGAAATATGGAATAAGATGGCTAAATGCGCAAAACTGTATTTGAATCTTAAAAAGCACAATACAGGATTTTGGGCTTTTTTTCCCCTGTTGAATGGGAATTGTCCAAAAGTGCCTAAAGGCAGAGAAAGGTCATTAATGGCATGATGGGTGAAGGGGCCTGGTTGGCCCCAGATGATGACATGGCCATAAAGGGGCGTTAAATTGAACTAATTGGGCCAAAGGCGATGGATATGGCCAAATTTCCATAAAATACATATGGCATTGATATGCTGTAGAATTGTCCAAGGGGTATTATCCATGGTTGTGACAAGGTCACAGAATTATCTAAACAACTACCTTGAGTTTATGGTGGAAATATTAAATGGAATTGACTAAGATGGAATAATATACAGCTGTTTACAACCTCAACTCAGGGAGAAAGTAAGGTTTGCATGATAAAAAGAAATAAAATTTGAAATCAAAATACCCATCCCCATCATATGCACAATTTACACAGCTACAAGATCCCCCCCCACTTATTTCACCTCAAGATGAACTTTATGATGAGGATGTTTTCAACACCTCACAGGGGGTGTCCCATTATGAGACTCAATTGTACCTCCTTTGACAATGACTTTTAACTAAGTTTAATAAAGAATTTTGATCACTTTTTGTTATTCCAAGTGATTCTGATTGATTGGGATATTTGATAGCCTTCATATTTTAACATTTTCTAGTTGTGGGAATAAATTCAATGTTGCTTTATTTTGATTATGCAAAAATCTTTTGACTTTTTTTACCACATTCCCTTCTTTGACAGATGCTTTTGTATTTTCATCCTTTTTAGGTCCTCCGTCTAGCATGGAAGTTTCTTTACATATTCTTGGTTAGCAACAAACTGGTAGTTTGACAATTTGTTGCAAACTCTGCAGGCTGAAATGAAAATGTGAAAATTACTCTTTGAAGGTAAGAGGGTAGGATTTTTTGTTCTACCTCATATGGATCATCTTTTTATGCTATTTGGTGCCCTTATCAAATGGTTTGCCAAAGCATCACCCATACTGTTGTGTAGCCTTTTCTGTAGCTGATTGAACCATTTATCACAGAACCATATCCAACAATGACAAGAACACTACCAGTGCACATGATATATGGTTTTATATTATTCATGAATGTCTAATGATCCAATAGTGCCCCTGTTTCTGAGGCTTTTTATCCCTACAAATCTGTAGGGATATTCATTTATTCAGTACTGGCTCTTAGGTAATTGAATGGCTCTCTTAAAGTTGAAGTCCAATCTTATACAAGAGCTTCGTGAAAGCTGCTTATATTTTTACAAGTCATAAAAAAGACAAACATAAGCCTACTGATAAGCTCTTTTTAACTGAATCACAAAGTGGAAAACACCATATTTACAGCAAGTTTTCATTCATGTGGCACAAAATGAGGATTCACTTACATTCATCCATTCTCTTGTGATAAATATCTCAGCTCCTTCATATTTATTAGTTACAAAACCATTCAAAATCTTTTCCAATACCCTTTCTTCCAAGGATCCCACTAGCAAATCTACACAATGCACAAGGTATATCATTTTGAGCGACCGAAGTTCATAATTTCCTCAGTCACTTCTCATTTCTCCTGGATGATCTGTTAATAAAAAATTATCCAGAACGTCGCCTCATGAGCAACAGATGGATTAAACCAAGATGTTTTCATTTCTCCAAACATTTCAATTTGGAACAACACCGCCTATCTTTCCTTTCGCTAGTGCATTTCCTCCAGCGAAATATCAAGATGTGATAATTGTAGTGTTGTACTTTGATCGTGTAGCTCCGGGCAAATCTGGCAGTGAACACGGCTTGATATTGGCTATCTTGTTGACGATGAAGTTTTCAAACTATTTTACAAAAATGTTGTTAGAATTCTACCTTTGGTTGAGTCCAAACGGGGTAATAGGGTTGCAAAATTTCAGTGTAAACTCGGGCCATTAATTAAATCAAATTTCGTTCTAATCTCAAAATCGAAATGGTACTCTTCGCAGGTCTCATCCCAATTCATCCAATTCAGGACTTTTCGGATGAATAAATTCTTAACTGTCAGCTTAGTCCGAAAAGAAATGTGTGAGCGATTATGATCTTTTTGAGGCACATATCAAACATCCCTGCATGTTGCCCAGACAGAGCAGAGCTTCATATCTCTATAACTCTGGAACTATTTGTCGACTCTTTATCCAAAAAAATGAATTCGAATCATTAGTTCATCGCGCCTTCGTGTCAATTTGGTGTATCAAAACAACAACTCACATATATTGGGGTTGAGTTTTACGGCATTGGATCCTAGAGAGCCGGAATGACAATCTGAATGTCGTATTCGTGTTATACTTAGATCTGGCTTTGCAGATCAGAGTACATGGCATGAATACCTCAGTCACAGGTTACAACCTATGAATGCTTAATCTATCAAAAAACCTTTTGAAAAGTGCTTTTTCTAACCTGTTTTCATTCGCAATGAGGCGTGCTATGAAAGCTGAAGCAGGTTAGGACGGGAACGAAGGCCAATCGAGTGCTTTCTCTCACAGGTGTCAAATTTGAAAAATCATGATATACCATCTGGCAAGGGATACGACCCTTTTGCTTCAGTCATCTTGAAATAAAAATGGCTATCCAAGTTGACACATCCCAAATAACCACTACCGATTCGGACGATATTATGAGAAAAAAATGTAGCCTACTTAAATGCTCTTGAAACGATCAATTAGTTTGAAAGCTTGCAGCCAATCACAATTTTGTTTCTTTTACTCAGGATCTCATCCATTTTTCTGATCGATTCAATCTTGTGTGTTGTGCCTCTGTGGGAACCAATGAAAACTTGAAGCATTAATGTCGCAAGCCAGTCATAATTAACCCAATATGAAGGGTATGTCTTCTTCGAGTTTAAAACTCAATATCTCAACCTTTCGACGGCGCAATGGTATAATATCTTATGTGCGCAATACACTTGGATGAGAAAACAAGCCAGGTCTAGCCCAATATCAAGAGCATGGCTTTGCGGAAAACTACCGAATTGAAAAAACAATGCGTCAACGATTCATCTGTTATTTTTAATGGATGAAATTCATGAACGAACCATGCCATAGCGAACCTTGATTTGAGTCCATCAATGTGCTAAAAGATTAATAGCCTTGGCCAAATATATAAGGCATGGCTTGATCTTTTACCAAACGACTAAATCTAAAAAAGGCATGAAGGAGGCTCTGTCAGTGTTCTTTTATCTGAATAAATGATAAATGCACCTTACTTTTTGAAGCCTCAAAGCGTTGAGAGTAGCTCTATTTACATAAATGCCTGGATGTTTGAAGAATATTGTCAACCTATTCAGGGTTTCACGATTAATGATGTTAGTGTATGAATCAATTCTATCGCACCCCTTTAGGGATAAAAGGAATCTTAATACTGTGTCTTCATAACGAAGCAAGAATACGTCCGATGTGGTGAGGACGTCTTTGTTAGTTTCTAAAAAAAATAATCAACATCTTGCTTGATTGACTGCATGATGTGAGTGTGATAACCTTAGCCTAATATATAAGGCATGGTTAGTGAGACTCCTAAAAGGAAACAAAAATGAAACAATTAAAAACCAGAATAGATCGATAGCTTTAATCATCGGCTTAACTTCGCTACGGAAAACCCCTACCCTTAGCATGAAAGCACTTCTTCCAAAATGCTGAACTTGGGTGAATTTAATTGACAATCACCTTGTATATTGATTAAAAGTTGATCTAAGCCCAATATGGAGGACATGGTCAAAATAAATGACTAAGACTATAAGAGCGAAAGAATTATTGAATGAAAAAGACAAACTACGAGTCAGTCTAACGTTTTATCATTGTTTACAGACATATCAAAGTCATTTAAAGTACCTTGTATCATTGAAATCTTTCCAAATAGCATCTGCTACGTATTTCTAAAAGTGAGATGGTTTCGAAAAGAAGTGAGAAATGGAATTGAAATACAAATTAATAAATTTGCATTACTCATGCTTCGAAATAAAAAATATATTTTATAATCACGTTTTGATATATTGAAGACCTATGATAGTCTCAATATCTAGAGTAAGAAGGGTTGATTCAAGTAAAATCATTTAATTATATAAATGAAAAGGAGGACTTCAAGTGACTCTTTTTAAGGAAAAAAGGGAGGAAAGGGCTAAGGAATACGTGAAGGATAGGGCTCGGGGTTGTGGGACTGAGGGATGAGAAGTAGGTGGAGATAGCAGGCCTTTTATGTCTTTCTCAAGAATAAATGAGCAGATACCTCACCACTACAGAAAGAAGCAGTTCCAGTCACTGAGACGACGATTTGGACGGCTGATCCTGTAGAAAGATTTTCCTGGCTCTAAAAAGTCAGCATGCATATTAAAAATGGCGCTATTTTGTGTTTTTTTGCAATAGACCCAAACAGCTTTTGCGTAGATCAAATGAATTTAACTATTAAAAAAACTCTTTTTCTGGCTTTTTTCTGTAATAATTTCGCGATTGAATTTTCTGACCAATAAAAATGGCGTATTTCACTGAGCTCTTGATCAATGGCAGAGAAGCTAATCAAAAATTATCCAACAGAGAACCCACAAGCAAACTATTCTGAGTTTTGCAGATGAACCAATAAACACTTCGATATTTAGATAGTTATTCAACGAAGTGGTTTATTTCTTTGCCCTTCCTAAAACTCAGAGTCTTGTTACCAAAAACATTACAGCTTTACTACTGCCCTAGACCCAGGGACTCATTAATTCACTATTCTGTGTAAAAGCTATGGAGAATTTACTCCATATTAGATAATGCATTGATGGATTAGAAATTTAGTCGTCATTACTTAATAGTTTTACCAATTGAAAGATTCATTACGATAAATTTTGAAAGCTCTTTTTTTCTCACTTGAGTCAAAATATATTTAATTTCAATTGATACTTTTCACATTGGACACACAAAACCTCTAGTATAAGGCAATTTGAAAAATCTGAGAGCAGGCTATATCGAGAGGTAAGAAAATTAAATAAAAGGTTTCATTCTATACGAAATCAATTAGTTTTGTGATTATTATACATTCAACCACTTTTTGTATGTGTAAGAAAAGCTCCCAAGACCAACAATTTTGTAAATTGCAAGGTAGAAAGGCTTTTCTGTGATCGTTCCATTTTTTTCTCATGAATTTTACTTTTGTGGAAATGTTTCACTCATGAAATTATTCCATTTTTCTAAAATTTAAATTATAATTCGTATGAAGATATTCGATTTATTTCTCACTTGGCCTTCAAGAGAAGCCATTTTCTCATTCATGTTGGTTAAAATGATTATGGGCTTACTTCTCGAATGAGGCTCGACGAACAAGGAGCTCCAAATTATCAGCCTAGTACAATTATTAAAAATACAAGTAATTTTAATTAAAACTCAAACATGAAAAAAAATTATATGGAAATTAGAACAAAATTCAACAGTAAAAAATCCAACCCAATACTTGAATCTTATAAATCTGAAAAACAATATAATGTGAATGGCTTCTTTAATACTGAGACTTAATATATAAGCATCCTCTTTGAGCTTCCGAAGTTTTTTTTGGAAATTTACTGGATTGATCCGAAATTGAGGTAGATAAAAACAAAATTTGAAGCATAATTATCAAGTTGAAAAGCGTCAAAAGTATTATATTTGAGACCCAATATTCATTCTTTTATAGGTTATTTAATGATGATTGGAGTTTCAAATCACATTAAAACTCATATGAACTTCATGAAAGTTAAGTTTTTCACTGTAACTGACATTTGCATTACTTATTGTAAAGTGGTTGTAGCTGATGTATCTCCTCCTCATTGATCTCTTTTGATCTCATTATTCTGGTATAACCTTCTTTTTGTTGCTTTTTAAGCTTCATTGATTTAAAAAACTGATTGAATTAAATAATCCATGGAATGAGTATCAAGTGTAATATTTTAGAAAAAATAATTCACTTAATGAGAATTTTGGAGTATTAATTTGTTAAATAATGTTTCTAAAGGATCAAATACCACCCTCAGTTTTCATACAAAAATAGCTAAACATCTATTTTCCCTTCAATTAACCTTGATGGTAACAGCTTCAGAAGCAGAAACCTTTGGTGGGAAATCATTGGTGAAATTAAATGATTATATGCATGTAATAGCCTTAAAAGATGTTACAAATGCATTATACCCTGTCTTTAAATTATTTTCTTTTGTAAGCTCAAGCTACAAATTAATTGAGTTAAAAAGCCTTCTATTTTGGACATGCAATTTTGGATAATTGAGGTTTTTTCAAATGAATTATGCTTGGGATTTCTTCTCTTTACACCTTGATGTTCGGAGATAAAGGAATTCCTCATTGATTAAAAGTAGCTTTGTTTTCACAAATATAATACTAATTTAGCTTACATTGAGAAAAATATTTATAATCAATCCAATTTAGTTGAAATAACATAAAATGGCTCATAGGTCACACATAAATTTGAAAAAATGAGTAAATTGAACAAAATCCTGTTATTTAAATAGTTTTCCCCATATTAATCCAACATTTGACAATAAATCCAATCTTGGGGTAGAAATTCTTTGATGTTTCTCATTTTTTATATTCATTTTCAAATCTATTTATCAAAGCCTAAATATCCTATATGCAGTAAAATTAATAAGAAAGAAGAGAAACTAGCAATACTTCACAGATAAAAAGTCAAAGCTAACTTCTGAATTATATATCATTCTATGAAAAATAAATGAATGATTAGAAGCCCAGAGACCTGCTATAAAATTAAATTGGGACAAAGTGAATTTTTGAAATATTGAGGTTGAGGAAATTAACAGTTGAACATACTAGTCAAAGTCAATAATTTCTTTCCTTGAAAAATCAAAGCCTTTTAAATTTTCAAAATAATATTTCTCCAAATTGGCAAAACATAATTTTATTTTGGATTTAAGAAATCAAGTCATACATTACATTGTGTTGAAATAATGAGACTAAATCCAAAAGTTCCCTAGATCACATTATTTTAAATTATATGTTCTAGTAAAATCCATTTTTTGAATAAAAAGACATAGTTTTTCTGTCAATTGGAAGAACTATCTGTGCACTTAGGTATGTTCTTTGGAATCATCTAAGAAAATTTTTTTTTGATATGTATAAAAGAAACAATTATTTGGATTTATCATGAATGAGGTATTACCTAAAGCCCTAAAGCTACACATAGAAGTAATAATAATTATTTCAAGAAAGTCTTATTTATTATATTCTAAACAAATCATATTTCTTAATAATTTTTTCTAATAAATTATTGAAACTTTCATTTTTCTTTGAAAAAATCCTAGAGTTATTTTGGGGGTTGTCTCCTTGTCATATTGGGCCTATGAAGTAGTTTTAAATTAGTATTTACAAGGAAAAACCATGATTTTGATACATTAATACTGTTGATCATTTGCATGAAAGAGTTCTGTTGTTGGGTAATTCTGTTTATGAATCTACTGAGAGACCTGCTTGCCGTTATGACTTTTTGAATTCCTATAAAACTCAAGAACAAATTAAAACCCCAATTATATCTTGATATTCTAAGGGTTACATATGTCTAAGAAGGAATAAAAACAGGGTAATAATCTAATAAAATGACCTATTTTCATTTACCTACAAGGTAGTGAGAGGTATTCACATGTGAAAATGACCACAAAGGAAAGCGTTTTACCAATATGGCTGACATGCTTTCACAAAGTCTCAACACTCCCTTGGATTCAGATGGACTGTTATTTTGGCACCACAAGCTGTCCTTTCCATGTCATAAAGAGTGAAGGCTTTCTTCTACAGACTCTTCAGTGTGTTTCTTGTGCTTCTGATGCACCAGGGGGCCTTTGATGGTTCATTATATGAGTAATTGAATTAGAAACAGCCTTTAGCATGGGTTTCAATCTTAACATTCAGTTATATTTCCAATGAGTCATAAACAGATATTTACAGGTTATTCCATGGCTCTTGTTAGCCTTCTGGAATATCTCACAGCTTTTGATGTATTAAATCAAATATGCTTCCCATTTTGGGAACAAGGCTGTGCTATACACTCCTTTCTTGATACTGTATTTGCTCATGTGTTGCATGTAGGGGAATTCATGGTAGTATTTTGAAATCTTGTTAAACGGTCTCTATCTATGATTAGTAAATAACTACTGTGTTTGTCCCTCTGATATAATATTTCATCAATTCGAAATAATTCATTTTATTTGAAATTTCTAGCCCACAGTTCTTGCAGCTGGTTCTGATTTCACCCCTCCTCTTGGATTAGTATCACAATTCTTGGAGACCCAGCTGCATTATTTGAAGTTTCTCATCCTATAAACCTTTATATATTGTATAGAAACTTTTGTCTCCATATCTGGATCATAATCTGGGTTAGCTTTATCATTATTCAGTGCCTATCTACTCAGATCATGTGAATTGGTGTGAATTTTTCCTTTTTTGTATATTATAGTTAGGCTTCCTCGGTAATCTTGTATGCCTATTTGCCATATCATAATGGGTCTATTGGGAGTTTTCATGTTTAAAAGGTATTTGAGTGCATTTCCTTCTGTAGAAGCTTCAAAGACTGAACCTCAAAGTAGATGCAAAGCTTATAAAGTGCCCATTCTATGAAGTTTTACTCTGTTTGTGTGGCTTAATAACTAGCATCTGTATTTTCAAGCTTTCTAGAAATGTAAGATATAACCACTTGTTTGGATTCACCATCCATTAGTATTCTCTGCTGAAGGGCTTCTCCTAGTCCCTTTCTGAATACTGCATACCTATACAGTTTTAATTTTAGTTCAAAATATGGCATCATCAGGAATTGGTATTGTGTAAGTTCATACTTGATCCTCACATATACATCCCTTTTTTCTTTGGTGATTTCAAAGTCCATATCTTATGATCACACTTTGGAGAGACTACTGGTGATGTGAGAACAGTCCTTGATATGATTCTTGTGGAGGCTAGCAAACCCCCACAAAAATTAATTGATTGAATGTCTATAGGTAGTGGCTTCTGCAGTACTGCTACTAATTTGTTTTGGTCTATGACTAGACTTAGGGCTAATACCTTGTGTCCTAGCTAAATTAGTAGCTTCTGACCAAAATTGAACTCTTTGAGTGAGTGTTTCAAGATATTTTTGGTCATTTCCTCAATATTCTGTCCAAGAATTTGACATGGTCCTCACATGTTTCTATGAGTGTGCCATGAAATTAATATTCAAAGATAAGCTGTAAAGGCTCTACTATAATGGTATAGTGGTGATGAGTATACAGAAAGCCCTGGTTTCCACAATTATCTGTTGGTATACAATAACTGAAATTACAATTATACCCACTTATATCTAGGAGTAGTTCTTCTTTTGACATATTTACTATGTAAAAACTGCAATAAAAACATAAGAATTTTTCATTTTGGTAAGGAGAAGACCTGTTTTGATCTTACTCCAGGGTAGTGGGATATAATCCACCTTTGCACACAACCAAAGAGTGAAAATTTGACTCCTGTGGCTTAGTTGTGGTCTCACAGGCTCAGTAAAGCCTTATAATAAGCTTAAATGTGGTTTTGGGACCAGAAGATGCCATTTTTACCCATAGGGGGTTAAAGAACCTTTACTGTGCCACTAACATTTCATAAGCTTTAAATTATATGTCTGATCCATCTTCTTATACATGTTATGAGTAATCAAAGCTTCATAAGCTTTTGAATAGCTTTGATTACTCATAGCTCAATTATATGAGAGAGTATTCCACAGTAACACCCTGTACATAAAGGTCAGGTGTTTTATCATCCAAATTTTGGGTAATCAACTGATGGCAAGCCTTTCGGTAATAATTAAATTGTTTGGGAGAGTATTCCACAATAAAATTGGTGTAGGATAAGAGCCTTGAATCCTCATCCCCTTTATCAGTTTTGTAGATGAAGAGCTAAAATGCGGCTCAAATTGTAGCCACAAGTGAGCTCTACAGCATGTGTGAGCCTTAGAGGTAATTTCATATACCCAAAAGACCACAAATACAAAAATAACATATTAATATAAATATAAGAAATTTATCTATATTATTAAAATAAAAATCAAAATATAAATATAAAATTATATTAAAAATAAAAAATTAATTACAATTCAAAAATAAAAATACATTAAAATTTTGTAAGTATAGAATTACATTTATACTTGAAAAAAATTAAGTAAAAATGAAATTTTAACAAAATTGTGGAAAAATAAATAAATTTGGAAAAAAGTTAAATAAAAATTATTATAACTTTTTATCCAATAAATAAACACATAAAAATTATTTCACCATTGGATTCCTCATAAAAAATCAGGTGGGGTCACCTTTGAGTGAAATTCTTGTAACTCAACTCTAAATAAGCTTAAATTAAGTTTTTAGTATTTTCAATACAAAAGTTGAAAATCCTCAAAACTTTAATTCAATTCACACAACATGTGGTGTTAACCATCAAATTTTGTGTTAAAATTGAGGTGTTGTGTTTAGTTTAGAAGTTATGAGGAATTGAAGTATCTTCAATTGAATTCAATTGAAATGTCAAAATGTGCGCGTGTATTACATAAGTGAATTTTGATTTACATATGAGGTGTCAATTATTACTGTATTGTACTGTACAATTGAATTGAATTACATATGTAAATTATAAGTATAATACATGATGAGGAATTAAAGGAAAAATAAATTGGAAAGATTAAATTTGGGGGGGAAAAGGAACTCCAGCTCTAAGGGGGAGCTAGACCCCCAAAATCCTTGCTGACAGGCGTGGGATGTCAAAATTCACGCAAACGTTCCTCACTTTTGGCCTGGAATTGAGTTGCAGGGTCTGTGAACTCAATTGATGATGAGGTTTTGATACCAACTGGGGTAGTTTTAGCTGTTGCCAAGAGGGTAAAACTACCCTTAAGATAAAACAATCATAGTAAAAACAGTTTTAGCTGGTTTCTACGCCTCTGACACACATTCTGACGTGTTTTGAAGGCTCTAGGCCTGGTATTGCTATAGTAATGGCTGATTTAAGGGTCTAAAATGGCTTAAACCAGCCCTTTTTGGTCTGAACCAGGGTTCAATGATGCCATAACTAGATTTTCTGTTGTCAGACTGTTTTTCACGACTGACAAAAGTAAAATTTACTTTTGGAGTAAGAGAATTGGTGGCTATAAAAGAATGTCTTCTTTGCCCCACTTTTCTCTTCATGTTAGAATCTTTTCCTTTTATTAATTAGCTTAAACACTGTTAAACCAATCAATAAAAGATTCCAACCACCATTTTTAAATCATTTTAATCCTTTTAACCACAAGAGAAAATCATTATAATCATTTTTTGTAACTCTTATAATCATTTTTACCCCTGAACCACCCCAAAAGTGAATTAAAGCATCTTTCATCACTGTAAACTTTGTCACTTTGTTTCCAAATTCACTCTGGTCACTTTTGGGCGTGTTTTCTCTTTAATATTCTTTTTAAAGACTTTTTTCTTCAATTAATTTCTTGCAGTTCTTTGCTCAATTAATTCCAATTGAAATTGCTCTTGAAGAAATTTCTTTTGTAGCCTTAAAATATCTCTTGTAGAGTATTTTTTGGATAAATTTTTATTGTTGGTAAAACAATAAATTTTTATATTATTATTGTTTTATACTAATAAAGTTATAAACAATAAAATTGGTGTGTTTCCTCTTAAAAATAATATTTCTTACTATTTTCAATTGATTTTTACCTTATACAAATTTTGAGGACAGGAAAAGTACTTGATTTTTAATCAAAGTTTCATATCCACACCTCACAGCATGGGAATACTCATGTCCCACTTTAAATTAATTATGTAAAATAAATAAAGGGTTCAAGTATTTCCAATTCTCTCTCAAATAGTATTTTTCTTGTTTTAAGTGAAACGTACCGTTGTATGGTGGAATGTGATCTACAACTTGCCAGTATTAATTGATCGTTCAACTGGTTTGATAGCCTTTTTGGGAAGTGTTCCTTTTGTTGAGTTCTGGAAAACAGCATTGTGATCATAAACTGGTGTCCAATGTCATGGGTTTGATTCTGGTTTGAGAAAAGGAGAGGTCTCAATCAAACAACCAAAAATCACTGGGTTTTCCGCTCCATTGGCATACAAGGGTTCTGCTCCTTGGGGGTTCCTTGTAGGCTTCTGTTGTGACTAATGTAGCTCCATGAGGGTGGAATGAGTAATACCATCAGATGCATGCCCTTTGAGACACAGTTCTCTAAGCCCAGGGTACTGTCAAATAGTGGAATGTGCTCTACAACTTTCCAGTATTAATTGGTCTTTCAGCTCATTGAATAGCATTTTCAGAAAGAGTTCCCTTTGTTGAGGTCTGGCAGACAGAATTGTGACAAGTACCAACAACATTTGATCTGTGTAATATGAAGGAGTAAGGGCAAAGTTTCAATTTATCCCTATTTTATCACTTACAGAGATTATTTGACTTAAGAGGTCTCATAAAACTAACACAAGCTAGATGAGAGGTGGAAAAAGGGGGTCATTTTTATAGGTTTGAAAAATAGTATTTTTCTGATAATTTCTGATCTTGTGGCTCTCCAGTCTTGTAGATAGTACCATTAAGATAGACCTCATCAATACCTCCAATAAAAGACTCCACTCAATGGGTGTGTGATTCAAATCTATATTCTAGATGAGAGGTCAAGTTGAAGGTTTGTTCTCAAAAATATTTCACAGCCTCAAAAGCTTGGCTGGTTCTTATTTTTTGGAAAGAAAAATAAATTTTTCTAAAAGGGAAAGTTTCCCTGATTCAGATAATCACATGTAAATGATAAGCTTTTGAGGATATTCTCTTGGTTTTTATGACCTTATTGTACCTTAATTTGTTTTGAAAAAGCTTAAATTTTTTATCTCACTCCTTCTTATGTACCATGTTTATACTACTGTCAAATTTCATGCTTGTGCTCTGATTTTGAGTTACATGCTTACTTACCCTCTTTCCAGATAAATAATCATCATTGATGAAACATTTCTTTCCTCATGGAGGCTCTAAGTCTCTTCAGATTTATGCTTCCACCTCTACCTTTTTTTCTCATTGGCCACTTTTCTTGACTTGGTTGTATTTCTTTGCATTAAAACAGGTTTGCTTTGTGTTCCATTATTTTTGAGTTTTTCTCAAAAATGTATTTCCTCTTTCTGTACTTTCCTATTTTCATTTTGTATGCTTATAGAATAAAACATTCGATAGTCTGTACCTAGAAGGGAACCATTTATCTCTACATTATCAAGTTCAATAATATCAATATTTTACATTCAGTTCTTCTTAAAGTGTACTATTATCATGTCTTTCTGAAATTTTCCAAGTGATCTCATCTTCCCTAAGGAGCTTCTGAGAGTTCCGACTTCTGTCAGGTAACTGTTTGTCAAACTATTCCATGGCTACAGCTTGGAATTTTGATGGTGGTTTAATGATAAACAGATTTTCCTTCATCCCAATTTCAATCTCCAATTTTGATGGTGTCTTGTGACCAAACCCTATGCCATATTTTGGTATTTCAAAAAATATTGAGCTGTGAGCCTTTGAATCCCACCAGAGCTTCAGCATCAAATCCAACATACCATAAATAATGTTATGAATAGTATTGAACAGATATAGCCAATACAGGTAGAATATAAAGATGAAAGCACCTCAAATATAAATATACCAACCTTACCAAAATAGAACAAGAAAAGCCAAAGATAAGACCAAATAAGCAAAAACCCTGATTTTCAACTCTCATCGGGCTTATGCATATCTAATATTCAATTTGAAATCCAGCAAAATTGTATTTTCCTTGGCACTCTCAGGGAGAGCTATCCAATGGTATCATTCATTCCTATGTAGCACTCCAAAATCAGGAGATACCACCATAGCACCTTTTTTCACCAAGAACCCCCAGAATGTCTAAGAGGGCTTGTGAAAACCTATAAAAAAGTACAACCAGATTAAATATGTCAGTGAAAGTTCTTATAGGAGATATCTTAGACCACTTTATCTCCAAAACAGGGAGAGGGATCTTGGCTCAAGGGTTTACTTCTCAAAATACAGGCTTTCTGAAAATAGCAAAATGAAGAAACCCCTGTATATTAGGCATATGTTGATACAGCTGTGCTGTATTGAATACCAAACTGTAGGGCTTATCAAGCCCTCAAAATGTTTCTAACTGGAATACAGATATCCTCTAAATTGGAGAAGATATCTGTCTTGAAAGTTTTTCAAGCTACAAATTGATGTACAACAATACATCAAAAAATCTTGAATGACTTATAGATTTTTCTATTTTTGAGAAAGCTAAACATGAAGCCTATAAAATTGAAGAGCTCATCAAGCTCTTCAATTCTTTTATCTTTCACTCTTGATATCACAAAAACTGAGTGACATCTTGGGTTGGAAGATTTTTGGTCAATAATGGTCTGTACCAAACAGTATTGTCTTAATACTTAAAATAATTATTGTTCTAATATTGAAACCTTTCAGAATGACTAATATTAGCCATAAAAAAATCAGGGAGACGTCATAATAGTGCTTAAGTGGCCTGTGAAAAGGTTTTTCACGTTGTATTTAACCAGAATGATCATTTGTGGTCTCAAAACCACAATTCTGACAGTACTGACATCAGAATTGAGGGTATAGAACCAAAGTACCGCCTCCACAGTGAAAATTTTCATTCTTCAGACGTTCGGAAAGCTTACCAGCCCTTTGTATTCCCCAAAAGATATAAAAGATGGACTTTTCTCACTGAAAAACCTCATCTTATCTTATCATTATTATTATTATTATGTGACAAGACTGTTATCAACAATTGGTGTCCTCAGAATATGAGATATAATTATAAAGCTAATAATTGTAATACTTCTTCATAGTTAAAGATATTAGATTGTTGCAACCAAGGTCCTTGGTAGCCTCGTCACCACTGTTACCCAGTGAACAGTAGGACCTTTCATTATTAAATTTATTATTTTTTGAAGTGTCACAGTAATGATAATAGCTTTTACTTACATTCTATAGGAAATATATAGACTCAACCTGACAATTTGAGGGATCTTCTGTAGCTTTAAACATCCTTGGCTGTGTTTTGGACTTATTTAGGTGTAAAATTACTTTATTTAAAGGAATGTCACTATAAAAGTGAGTAAATTACAATTTTTATTTTTATTTTTCATTATCCTTTTTCAAAAGATATAATATATTATTGTATATCATATAGCATTTAGATATTCTCCAAGTATATATATATATTAAAAATATATTTTGGGAAAGGAGTACATCTACTCTCAATAATATATCATATTGCAATCTATGAATAGTATATATTAATATTTAAGCTAATGTATTTAACCAAAGTGCATTATATTTAATACTAAACCCGTATTTATTGATATATTAATAATAAATATTAAATAATGAAACAATGTTTTATTATTTTAAAAGAAATATTTCCTTAAATACTCCTTTGAACAAGAAATAACTTAAATTGATATGGAAACTGGTAATACCTTAATATCTTGATGAACAATCAAATATTCAAGGTATTTTTTATAATATTTATATTCATTAAATTCATTAAATATTAAAAAATTTGACATGTTTTAACATTAAAATACAACAATATCCAAGTGAATAATTCACAAAACACTGGGATATTGCATTTATTACTTATAAATAATAAGTATTATCCATGAAACTTTTATTTTTCAAAGAAAAACCATCATAAAACCATATCAATACTTAAAAAAGCATGAAAATCACAAAAATAATAGCAGAAGTAAATAAAATCTCTTTATTTTGTCATATACTGATATACAAAATTTCTTGCTTCTTCCTAAGAAGTGGAAAAAGATTATATTCAACTGGAGACCCAGTCACAAAGAAACCCATCTATGACAGCATCAGAAGACAGAGAGGAGCTACCAAGAGAAAAAGGCAAGCAGGAAAGACACAGTGAGGTAGCCATAAACTAAAAAGAGTGGAAACCAATAGCTGTACCAAGAGCCAAGAAAACCAGAAAGGGACAACAAAACCAGTTGGATCACCAAACACAGCTTAAAAGCAGAAAATAACTGTTATCAACTCTGTTGTAAACTTTAAACACAAACTTCCAAAGAGTATAGACCATAAATTTGTACAAGGGCCTGCCAAAGGTAAATAAAACTTGAATAATACATAGTTTTTTGTTGTTTTTCATTTTTTAACATTGTTAAAATGAAAAATCCACTTCCTGGAGTTCTTGGATTCCCAAGAAACCAACCAGAAAATGGCCAAGAAGACACAGAAGAAGGTACAACCAATCACTGTACCAAATGACCCGCAAAGAACTTACCAACAGGGAACTCCTGCACAAGGTCTTATTCCAGATAAAATTTCACCCAGAGGTCCAACCATTGAAATTTACAGATGCAGAGAAAGCCATAAAAAAACATGAACTTATCAAATACCTATTTCCATGGAGCATGGACAACAAAATGTTGAGTATGGAAGCATCATGGGAAGAAGTAAGAATAAAAAGGAAGAAGAGCTGTCTCAAGCAAATGGCTTGGATAGAACTCATAAAATAAATGAAAGGTTGGAATCTCTTAGAAGAAAGAGAACCACAAAGCCATGAAAGCCATAGAGAAATCAGGCACATGGAAGAGCCCAGGAAGCTTTTGGTACTCCAAGGTATGGAAGAAGAAGCCCCATATTCCCCACAACAATTAAGCAGTTCCAGGACTTACAAGAAAAGGTAAATTTCATCCAAAGCGCACAAATAATCCCTGGTAGTTTACAAAAGAAGGAAAGGAGCCCAAGGGAAAAACAAAACTCCTTTCAACCAGAGGAAGAAAGAAGAAGACCCCTGATGAAGAAACTGATGTATCTAGTCCAAGAAGTGCACAAAAGCAAAACAAATCTGTACCTACATTTGGTAATAGCTTATAGTAAATTTATCCTGAACCAATGAGTGAAAATAAAATTCATACTCATTACTTCAAAATCAATGAGCCTGTGAACAATAAATTAACATGAGCCAAATTGAGCTAATTCATGGAATGGACACATGAAACCTCACAAAAGATGAGGACAGAATTGAAAACACTCAAAACATTAAATTCTTTCTAAGATAAAGTCATAAAAGACTGAAACTCCAATATGGACACAGTTTTGACAGAATTTGAGAAAACCAACAGAAATTTGAGCTCAATATTAAAGGAACAACAAGCTGTAAGAAGGGGTCTGAGAAATGTCCAACAACAGAAGGTTAATATTCAAAAAGAGATTGATTACATCTAAGAAAAAGAGGAAAGCAGTCCCTTCCCCCCAACACATGATGATGAAACCATCATCAATACCTCTCAGAACCCAAAAGAGCAGGATAAATCACAAAATCAGGAGCCTGAATACCAGGAACCAAGGTTGAGATAATGGTCAATTCACCAAGATTGTGAAAATCCCATTGACTCGGAAAAACAAGCATATAAAACATTACCAGAAGTTCCCAATTGGCCAATATTCTCAGGAGATGGAGAGTATGACCACATGCAGATCATTGAATACATTGATAGACTCTTTGTTTATGTCCCAAATATACCAGAGTACTGGATCAGAAAAAGAATAAGGACTGTATTCAGAGGCCATGCAAATATATGGTTCACTGAAATGAAAGAAATTCATGGCAGAAAGTGATAGCCAAAGACGTAATTATGCCACACAAAAAAGTAAATATAAGACTAAAACCTGAATTTTTAGTCTTAGGAATGCACGAGTACAAGGATTCCTACCAGGGAAAAATACCAAAGAATGTATGTAATGGCTATCTGTAATAGGAAAAAGCAAGGATGAGAAGTCCTCCTTTGACATAAATCACATGGCAAATGACAAAATCTGTAAGGACCTGTTAAAAGACTTCAAAGAAGCACAATATGGAACACACCTTACTAGTAACATGAAACTCAACTCAGTCAAAGTACTAAGAAAGTACAGAAAAGCTTTTTCAATTGGGAATGAGCTCCTAGGAAACATTAAAGGACATGATATAGAATTATATCTGGATTTAGAGAGAGCCTATCCACCAATGGTCAGACAACCAACATACCCAGATAGCCTAGGGACTAGGAAAGAATCTGAGAAACACCTCAATGGATGCTTAGAAATGGTGGTTAGAAGGAAGTTAGGAGAAAATGATATATTAGAAGTCACTACACCAATCCTGATAGCTTGGAATGATGGCAAATCCAAACTGTGTGGAGACTTCATAGCTCAAAACAACTATACTAAAGCAGACAGGTACCCTATCCCAAGGATATACCATGAGCTGGAAAACTCTTCTGCAGCCAAGTTCATAAATAATATGGATTTCATGAAAGGTTTCCACTAAAATTGAGTGAACCCAAACTACATCAAATTACTAAGAAGTATATGTCATATGGGGATATATGAATATAATGGAATGCCATTTGACATCAAAAATCAACCATCCAATTTTGAAAGAATGAGGGACACCATATTTCATAATGAAATAATGGAAGAATGGATGGTAGTTTAAATTGATGACATTATTGTACACTCAGAACCATGGGAAGGCCATGTGAGACAGATTGACAGAATATTGAGCAAATGAAAACCAATCAATAAGAAAATTTCTCTAAGAAAGTGAAACTTTGCATTATAGGAGCTACTAGCACTAGGAAATAACATTTCAGGCTTGAGTTTAGCAATAGAATAGAATAAAGTAGCTGCAGTACTGACAAAACCAGTACCCAAAAACATAAAATAGATACAATCTTTTTTGGGTTTTGGCAGTTCCATAGATGTCATATAAAGAACTTTGAAAATATAACCAGTATTCTATAAAAATTATGTTCAAAGGATCTAGTCTTTGAGCTTACAAAAGAGAGGAGGGATACATTTGAAAAGATAAAACATGAACTGACTCATGCACCTGTGTTGATGGTTCCTTACTTTGAGATACCATTCAAGCTGTACATAGATGCATCATGTAGCCAAGGAATAGGAGCAGAGCTCCGCAAAAGACAATCAGTGGATGGGATACCTAAAGAAGGATTAGTATTCTAAGTCTCCAGACAGCTGAAAAATTCAGAATCTAGGTATGGAGCCACAAAAACAGAATGTCTCTACCTGGTATGGGAATTAGAAAAAACTTATTACTACTTAGAAGGGGAACTATTCAAAGTCTTAACTGATTTCACAGCCTTGGACTCACTGAAAAATATGAAAATAACAAACAGAAACATGCTTAGGTGGCAAATAGCTTTACAATATTATAGAGGAAATATGACCATTATCCATGAAGAAGGTTGAATTAATACCAAGGAAGATGGACTAAGTAGATAGTGATTGAAGAATTCTCAAGCAAATACATATTATGATTCATATAATGGAGCTAAAATACCATACAATATATGGAAATAGACAGAAAGAGAAATTTTAAACTGAGAAATTTGGCATTATAGAATGACCCAACAAATCCAGCACAAAGATTTGAAGAACATGAAGAGAAACCCATATTATGCATTGGCACTTCAAACCAGAATTAATAATTCTCCAAAGTAGTGAAGTCATCATACAACAAACATAAAAAGTGTATTATATTAATACATCTCTAAAGCAAAAGTGTGTAAACCCAGAAATGGAAATTTCATTGGAAGAAAAATGGAGTAAGAACTTTAAGGACAAATTTTTTTCCTTATAGATGAACTACTTTACCACAGTGAAAAAACTAAAGTGCCCTAGTAATAGTAGACAGAGAATGTATTTCTCTGATACTACAAGAATTTCATGACTGTCCTTACAGGGGACACATGAGTAAAGGCAGAAATACAGAAAGAATATTTAGCACAGCCTGGTTGCCAAAGTGGGAGGAAGAATTTATTGAATACAAAAATACCTGTACCAGATGGCAGAAGGCTAAAAAAATTCATGGGAAGAAATATGCGCTACTACAAAACATAGAGGAGCGTAAATACCCTTGGTAAACTATAAAAATGGACTGGGTAACAGGACTTTTCCCTGGAGGGGAAGACAATTTCAATGAATGTCTAGTATTAGGAGGCACTTGAAGCAAGAGTGTCAGCTCCCTTCCCTGCCATAAAGAGGACACAGAAACAAACACATCCATTTTGTTTGGAATAACATCATAGTTAATTGTGGTTTTCCAAGAATTATAATCAGTGATAGAGACCAAAGATTCACATCAAAAGTTTGGCCTAATATTTATGAAATGTTAGGAACCAAACTATCATTCTCACAGCCTACAATCCCTAAGAAGATGGCCTGGAAGAAAGTTTGATCCAGACTTGAGAGGACATCATCAAAATATTCTGTGCCTATGGCATGAAATACAAAGACCATTAGGGATACATCCATGAATGTGTAACTGGAATACAACACAGTGTGCACCAAGCAACAGGAAAAATATCTGCTATATTGAATAGAGGATGGAATCCACTTCTACCAGTACATTGTTTAAAGAAGAAACTTCTTTCAGTAAATCTTACAGCCAAAGACTTCAAAACAATGTGGAAGACAGCTTGTGAGGAATAAACAGGAAGATAATTATAACTGGGTATCTGAGAAAGACATCCCAGATGGAAAAACTCACCTTGGTAAGACAGAAGAGTCTCATAAATGATGAGCCTTCCGAGGGAGAGTATTTCAGCCTATGTGTGAGCCTTGAGGTATATCTTACATATCCAAATAGGCCGCAATTATCTTAAAAATAAATTCTGAACTATGCATAACCCATAAGTCATGCATATATTCAAAATTAATCATTCTTAATTTCAAAAAAAGATGAATAAACTTTTATTGAGTAAGTAAATCCATGCATTTAAGGCCAGATTTGGCTTCTACACAAAATTTCACCTAGGGTAGCTCCACAGAGTGAATAAGCTCAAATCAAGTCTTTGAGGTGGTAATATGGAAAATACTTCAATACCACATAAAAGATCCGTGAAAATTTTTGTTTTTCTCCATTTCAAGCCAAAGTAATAGGAATGTGAGAAATCCCATGTTACATATAGACTAAGATTAGTTTTATGCATGTTTGTAGCACTTGATAGTATGGTATTATTACATTCACTTTTGGTACACCCATATTGGATATCTCACTTGAAGCCTGAATTTCTATTTTGACATAAAAAATAGTCAAGGGGACAAAAGACATCAAAGAGAGCCAGGGTACCCAACTTCTAAGGCCTCTTAGGCACGGAAAGCTCTTTTGGGAACCTGGTTACCATGTCAAACCTTTATTATATCATAAGAAAATAGCAAATAAGCTGCTATTTTGACATGCCAAGGAGGTAAAGAGAAACTTATAATCCTTTAACCATGTCAACTCTTAATGTATTTCCACAGACAAACCCCAAAAGGGTGATTAAAACCCTTTTTGGACTAGTATCCATTGATTTACCTCATAGCAACCAGCCATATAGTGCTATTTGCAATTCTATGTAGAAATGAGGTAAAAGCTTTCAGAATTTATTAAAGATACAATTCTTAATGAATCTTTCTGAAACTTTTAGAACCAAGTAAAAACTGTATAATTAATATCAAAACCAAAAAGAATCATACCTTTATAAGTAAAATTAAAAGTTTTACTTGCAGTCCATTTTTAATGATTCCACAAGAAATATTGAATCTTTAAAATTTCACAGAAAATACACTCTTTTATGAAATTTCCAATAACATTGATACCTTTGAGAAATCAATTATTCTTTTGAAATAAAAGAAGATTTACAGTTGTTACTCCCTTTTTTTCTTAACTATAAATGGGTTGGTAGTCATGTAAAAGATTCAATTAAGTACTTATGATAATCTTATGTGACAACAGATGATGCAATCAATAATCTAAAAGATTTTATTGTTTCCTCACTCACCTTTTTCTCAGTTTGCTCCATGGAACACCTCTGTGAGCTGTCTTAGACTTAAAAGAGGCCTCCTCTTGCTGTTTTTTTCATATCATCACATTATTCAATTATACCTTTATTACCAACAAGTAAATATTAGTTAAAGATTTTCTTAAGTGTTTTATTCTTTCAGAAACAATCAGAACAACGTGAAATGATAGAAATCAACTATATATTGTTGTAATATTCCTATAAATCAATTTTGATCCATTAAATCCACAATTATCCGTCAACTCTCTCTACTATTATCTTTAATAAGTTATTTGGAATATTAGTAAGTCTTTTTACCTTAATTCTTAAGGTTTTTCTCTAGTAATAGTTTCCTTCAAGATTTATATTTATAATTACTCTTGTAAAAGATAATTATATATGAAAATAATTTTATTATTAAATTCTTATTGTAATTGATTCTTGTAGACAATTACTGCTTACTGTTATAATCACTAGTAGTGTATAACAAGTAAAAGGAATGATTAATTAATTAATAATTTAATTGTGGTTATAAAAATCTTATGATTATATTTCATAAGAACAGTCCTAGCACTGTTGATTGATATTAATATTATTAACAGTTTCATAGACACATCTTACATTTGGGGGCCTGGCCATGATAGAACCCAAACACCCATGGGAGACCATCAACATGCACTGGGTTACAGGACTTGTCCCAGGAGGCAAAGAAAACTTCAATTCCTGCTTAATCATATTTGATATTTTCAGCAAGAGTATTAGGTTCCTACCATGTCACAAGGAGGACACAGCCATGGATACTGCTCTGTTATTCTGGAACAACATCATATCTACCTGTGGAGTCCCTAAGATCATCCTCAGTGATAGGGATCCAAAGTTCACATCTGAATTTTGGACCAAACTCTATGACATGCTAGGTACTAAACTTTCTTTTTATACAGCTTACCATCCACAAACAGATGGATTAGCTGAAAGGATGATCCAAACAATGGAGGACATCCTTAGAAGATTCTGTGCCTATGGCATGGAATATAAGGACCATGAAGGTTACACCCATGACTGTATTACCCTTCTACCATCAGTCCAACTGGCTTATAACACAAGTCAGCACTCTACCACTGGCAAAACACCTGCACTGGTAGAGAAAGGGTTGAATCCCCTACTGCCTGGGAATAACCTGAAGAAAAGTCTTCTGACCATCCACTCCACAGCCAAGGAGTTCCATGAAATGTGGAAGAGGGCTTGTAACACAGCTGCCAAATGCATAGCTGAGGAAAAAGAATATAACAAGAAGAGGTGGGACAAATCACACATGGAACTTGACTTTAAAGAAGGGGACCAAGTGTTAATGTCTACACTTAACTTTAATAATCTCAAAGGACCCAAGAAAATGAAAGACTAATTTGTAGGGCCATTTACTATCATTAAATTGATAGAAAAAAATGTAGTGGAAGTCAAACTCACAGAGGAATATTCCAGGGAACACCGGTCTTTCCAATGAGTTTAGTCAAGCCATACTTCAGACAGAGGAGGGTAAATTCTCCTCCAGGAAGAAGAACCCCACACCACCAGAAAAAGTGGAAGTGGAATATTCCCCTGGACCACTGAAGAGAATAATCAAGGCCAGCAAGATCAGACTTAATGGTAAGGATCAGAGACAGTACTTAGTCAGGTTCAAGAACCAGACAGCTGATAAAGACAAGTGGTTGGCAAAAGATGCCATACCAGATGGGAACCCTCATTTAAGGAGATTCAGAGCCTCTAGGAGGACTGAACAGTTGCATAAATGATGAGCCTTTTTTAGAGAAAGGGTATGTCAGCCTGTGACTCAAAACCAGAGCACAAGCATGACCGCCAAAATACCATAAATCAATGGTATAGCCAAGATACCACCAAAACATGGACCTGAGTCAAATTAGCTCAAAAGGTATCAAAAGAAGGAGTAAACTCTTGTCTTTCTGAAAATGTAAGTCCCATCATCATAGGACAAATAATAACAAAGTTATTCATGCTCAAAGTTATTTCTGAGCATAAACCTTAATTTTCACCTCTCATCCGAAATACAGAGTAAGAGACTTAACCCCATCAAATGGGTATGCAAATTGAAGTTCTAGGTCAGGGCTATCCAATGGCACCAGCCAAACTGAGCTAGCACTAGTATTGCAGAAGTTATGGTCAAATTCAGGCCAAATAAGGGTGAACAAAACATTCACCTCTCATCTAACTTCTACAGTTTTAGTGTGAGGTACGTAAAAAGGGGTATCTATGGAAAGAGAAGAATCAGAGCTATCTTATGGTGTCATCCATTTCCTCATATCTCAACTATAACAGAAGTTATGGGGCAAACAAGCCTAATACAGCCTTCTACCTAAACTACGCATGTGTATAAAAATCTTGTACATGGCATAACTTTGCCATATTTAATTATAACCATATCAAATAAGGTACCGTTGTGTAGAACACATACAGGGATACACACTGGTTCAGCTTTGAGGTTGATATCTCAAGAACTGACAAAGTCTTAGCTGTTTTAAGGTCAAAATCCCCAATTTTGACCAATACAGCCTTACCATGGGATAATATCCCATACCCATGACTACGAGGTGTCAAACTGACGAAGAAGCTAGTTTATACTTCAATACCTCATAATTCAGTCAATACTGGGGTCCCATACAGTTTCTGTACAGCATTTTACGTGTCATACACGTCAGAATCAAGATGTGTGGTCCCCAGATGAAACCTTTCACCCTGTATTGGTGAAAACTGCCCAGATGTGGTTTCACAACCACATATGAGCCCAATACGGACTATACAGGTCCTTACAAAACACAAGCCTGTCTCAGAGAGTGAAAAAATCTTCACTTCCTCTACATGGAAAGGTCTAACAGCCCTTCCACCCCATTTAAGGATAAAAAGGAGGTTTTTCACAGCCAGAAATGCTTTCTTCATCCTGCTCTTGAACACCCTACGTAGTAAACTGTCAAAAACAGTTTTACTCTTGGGTAATAAACAGGTATAATTATAATTTTAATTATTGTAACCCAACAGGTAAAACTGCACCCAGGGCTTTCAACAGCACTCACCACTACTATATTTCATATAGTAAAGCTGTTTTATTCTTAAATCAAAATCATTGATAGCCCTTTATAGTCTTTTAGAACCTTTATTTCCATGTCACAGTCATAGTTAAAAGTTGTAAATACCCTTATATACCTTTTATCATAGACTCAGCCTGACACTTCCTCTACGTGAAAAGGTCTAGCAGTCTTTTCACCTCATTTCAAGATAAAAGGAGGCCCTTTCACTGCCAGAAAAGGAATCCCCATCCTGCTCTCAAATTCCTATGTAGTACAGCTTTCAAAAACAGTTATACTCTTGGAAATAATCAGGGAATACTTTAAATTCAAGTATTGTAGCTCTTATTATAGTAATCCAACTGGTAAGACTGCACCCAGGGCCTTCAACAGCACCCACCACCACTATATTATCATAGTAAAGCCCTTATTATCCTCAATTAACTTTTTATTCACCATTTTAACCATTTCACAGTCATAGTTAAAGCTTGTAAATACAACTATACACCTTTATCATAGACTTGGCCTGACAGATCTTAAATTTCACTTTGCTTATCTACTGACTTGACTATTACCTTCATACCAAATGGTATCTATCTATTCAATGATATATTTGGCTTTAAACTAACATTATGAGATATAAGTACATCCATAGGTGATCGCATTTTCAGGAACTTGTGTGGTAAGTAATTTAAGAATAAAAAAGAATGACTTGCAGCCTCATCCCAGTAACCTATTGGAATATTATATTTACTGAAAAGACATCATATGTTTGATAGAAACAGCTGGTTAAATTGCTCAGCCGCTCCGCTAGTGTTTTGAATTTACTAATAAATAGTGTTGAGCTAAATTAATCTCCTTGATTGGAGTGAAAAAATGCTGGACTAACATTGAGTTTATTTTCAATTTCATTTAGGTAAGATTCCAAGGCTTTTTCAGTTTCATATTTTTTAATCATTTTAAATATTCTATTGAATCTACTTAAATCATCAACAATAACTAATATGTAATGATGTCCTTTTTG
Source organism: Austropuccinia psidii (assembly GCA_023105745.1). Taxonomy (NCBI): domain Eukaryota; kingdom Fungi; phylum Basidiomycota; class Pucciniomycetes; order Pucciniales; family Sphaerophragmiaceae; genus Austropuccinia; species Austropuccinia psidii. The sequence goes on from JALGQZ010000020.1 coordinate 5,049,196, forward strand.
GATTGCTGGAGAGATTTGAAGAGTATCCATGTGTAGTTAAAAATGGTGTGTCTACCAAAGGCAGCTTTTGAGAGTGGGTAAAGCTTTTTATTTTTTCTTGTTGTCATATATCACAGCTAATTAATTTAGTGAATAAATCCTTAATATGAACTGTTTTCAACCATTCTTATAAATAGCTATTGCTTGGATGGCCTAGGCAGATGTGCCAATCTTGATTTGGCATTACTACTGAATAGATTGAAGGTTTATTGAGTGTAGGAATTTTTGTCAGAAGTAAGTTATCTCAATGAAAAGTGGGGATTATTTTAACATGTTGTTTGACCAACATCATATTTGACTTGGTTGATATGTTTAACCCATAATCACACAGTTTTCATACCAATGAAGGATTTACTGGTCCATTTGGTACGTAAAATGCGTGGTGTAGACTCACACCTTCAAAATTCAATGAGCCTTTGTGGGGAACCTTAACTGGTGATGAAAAAGTATTTATTTATTTTTTCACTTTAAGTGGATTGATAAGTAATGACAAGTCATTTACTACTGTTTGTCCTGCGCCAGAATCAAGATAGATAAATCCTTCTTTTTTCTTCTTCCCCACAAAAGTCACATATTAACAAATGAATGCATCTGATTCTTATTGTGATACTACTTCTTCTTGGGATTCTTAAGTAATATTGATTAATGAAATCTTCAAGGTAGCATGTATCTTATTCATAATTTGTTCCAGATTTTCTAGTCTCTTAACTGAGTCTTGATTGCTAGGTAATTGATTCTTCATTAAAATCAATTGTTTTTCTTTTCTTTACCATTATTCCATTTTTTTATTTGAATTATAATTTTTATTGTTACCTCTATTTTTATCCGTCTGTTTTTACTTTTCAGCCATAAGAATAGTAGTACTAACGGATTTTCAACGCATATGCTCTACTCCAACACCATCACTTATTGCATTTAAATTAAATGGTTTTATTTAATACAGGGTTTGACATAAATTTCTAAGTTCTTTATCATTGTCTAAACTATGTAAAAAGAAAAATGCATCCATATCACTAGGAAACTTGACCATAGTAAAGCTCTAGCACTGCTCCTGTTCTTCTGAAATTTAGATTTTTTCTTTTTTTCATCAGATGCTGCAATGAATAAATCATCTATTCCGTTACTAATAAAATAATTTTCAACTGCATAACTCCACTGACCCCAGTTTGTTTGTCTGAGCTTGAACACTGCTTCATCTTATGATGATGATGAATATCCAATGTTAATTAGAATATCAGGCATTTCTTAATGGCCTAAATAAAAAACAGCTTTTGATTCTTGTTTAATGCTATGAGTATATTCTAAAAACCAGTAATAAATAATAATTAATAGTTAAAGCAAGGAGAACTAAGTATGACAAAAGTGATCTATGATATGAAAGGTAATTAAATATAGTCAACCTGATTCAGTTAAGGATAGATTTGATGAGTTTAAAACGTAAAAATTTAATCTCTACTAAGAGACTATGGAGTTATAGAAATAATAGTAAGCCAAGGGAGAATTAGAAGAAATCTATAAAGATTTAAGTACCTTAGCTCCTCCTAAATCTATTACAAATACAAAAATGAAATAAAATAAAATTATAGCTTATTTGATTGATAAAAAGATGATACCATTTGACTACATTGAAGGTTCTATTTATCTTAAATAACTCAAAATAAAATAAATCAATATGTGATAACCCCATCATACACATAATTTCCTTTTGACAGTTATTTTCACTTGTCTCATGAGATTACATTGGTTCTTTCTGCATAAACTTGATCTGTGTAAAATTTCTTGGTAATTAACCATTTGGTGATTCTGTGTTGATCCTAATACCTGACATGTTATTGGTCCTGATCTCATTGAAGATTAGAGTGGGATTCCTAGTTCATATCACTCTGATCTGCCTTGCAGGTAGCTCTTCCAAAGCGTTGTGGAAGATGTCTCCTTTGGTAGCACTATGAGAGGTTAATTAAGTATCAGTACTCAAATTCCAATAGTCTTATTTCAATGAGAAATTAAATATTGGAAAATTTAAAGAAATTTTTGGGGAGCTTTTAGAGAGAGCAGGAAAGACAGATTCATCAAATTTGACATAACTGCTTTATCCACTACTCTCAGAACCCAATATGCAGGGTCAAACTTTGCTGTCCTTTTTGCCTTTGGTATGTTAACCCATTCTCTACATACAAATGGCTGCAGATTTCTTATTGGAGGTGATTTATTATTTCAGAGTTGGTATTGTGTTTTAGTTTTTCATTGTGTCAAATTTCACAGCATTGTGGCAGTTTTTCCTGCTTCTGCTTAAAAGTTTGGACAGAGTTTTGATTTAAATAATAAGCAGTGTGTTGTTTCAACGACTGAACAATTCCTTCTCTCAGATATTCTGTTATGCTGTGGGGTGTATGTAGAACTGATTATGTGGTTTATCCCACTCTCCTCAATTAATTTCTTGAAACTTCCATTGACCAACTCTCCTCCTCTGACCAACATGATGTCAAAGATTTTTCTCTTTTGTTTATTTTCCACATTTTCTTCAAAGTTGCAGAAATTTGTTTGAGATTTGCTTTTATTTTTCAAAAACTTGATGCTAATTTAGCCTTTAAATTGGTCAATAATTATCATGAAATGTTTTCCTCCCCCAATTGAAAGGGGTTTGCATTGGACCACATAGATCCAGATGGATGTTTTTAAGTAGATGCATTGCCTTTTGAAATCTGTGTTGGAATGGAAGTTTGGGAATTTATTCAGAGTGCAGATCCCACATGTACTTGCTTGTCTGAAAGAGGGCATAAGTCTCTTTATTCAATCCGCATGCATGTGAACAAATCTGTAATGCCAGGCTTCATTTGCAGGATAAAAACCTATTGCCCTCAGCAGAATAATTTTTGTTTCTAGTATTCCACTACTTGTTGCACAGCTGAAAGCTGGCTTCTTGTGACTTTTTATGAAAAGTTCAGAGTTGTTTCCTCCATTCTTGATAGTTATGCTTTTGGCTATTCAACCCAGTTCCACCAGATTTCTTGTTAGATCTGGTAAAAATAGACTTTCTCTCAAAATCTCATCCATTAGCTTAGTTGTACCCTCACCCGCAGCATTCAGAGTTGATTTGTCACAGCCTTTTTAGACCACCATTTTTGCACCCCCCCTGAGGTCTGTTAAGTAACAAACATTTTCGAACAATTAGTTAAAAGCTCCAGTGTCCAAAACAATGGTACAAGGCATGTTCATGGCATAACTGGTTGTCATAAGCACCTGTGCAATTGTTAGATTTACTTTTGGTTTTCTGTTTTGTCTTTCTGGTCTGAGATTAAAATGCAGTTTCCAGAACCTTTTCACTTGATGACTTGCTAGTGGGTTGTGCATTCCATCTCTACAGTAGTGTCTTTTTTTCAGCATAATATCTCTCTGTTTAGAGCTACAGATTGATTAGTGTTTTGGCGGTTGAGTACTATGTTATTTGATAGATTTTAGGATGGCATTTTAATTTCACAGAGTGTCTGTGTTAATGGTCACTTTTTCAACCATGCTGTGATATTCTTCCGGTAGCTTGGTTAGAAAAGTGAAAGGCAGCGTTGGTGTTCCAACTTCCCCTTTGACCCTTATTACTGCATTCAAGCATTGTCTGATTTCTGAAATGAAGTTTTGTAGAATAATTGTAAGTGAGACTGCAGAATATCATCCAGATTCTAGTTTGGTTTTTGAAAGTAGATGTTGAAAATAATTTTTTCAGTATACTCCATAGGAGGTAAGCATTTTGCATTGTTTCATCATCCTCAAAAGCTTCAGTAAATTAATTGAGTCTAGGATCCCTGCAATTAATTTTCAGGTTTCTGCATTGGAATATATGATTTTATTATCAGCCACTGATGGTCTGGAGTCACTTCTATATGGGTTGTTACACTTTTCACACTGTTAGATTAAGGACCCCAAATATATACAGGGTCAAAGTATTTTTACCTTTTTGTAAAATATTATTTTTCTCATTATAAGAGACAAATGGCAACAACCTTTGAGATGTGAAATAACCTTGGATAAATTTACACTTTCATTTATACCTTCTATAGGGCTTTTGGGAAAGATTCCATTTGACAGGTATCTAATAAAAACTCTGGATGCAATATGAGAAGTGAAAAAACAGTATTATTTTCACACGTTTTTGAGATAATATGTCTATGGTAATTGAGGATCAAGTGGTGCTAAAGTCCTGGAAGTGGTACCATTTGATAGCCCTCATTGACAGATTCATTGGAAAATGCAATTATATGGATCTTTGGTCTAAACTCTATTGTTTATATGAGTGAAAGAGCTAACTTAATTGGAGCGGTTTCACTCAACCTTTCATTAAGTAGAAAGAAAAAACAGTCTAAACTCCCTTTGGCTCCATGTGAAACCTGAAAGGACAGATTTTAAAACTCTGAAAAACATAGTAGGGAAGTTGTAAGTTACATAAAATGTATAATTTTGAAAGATATAAATTGAGATTAAAATTTAGATACATTATCAGATTCTCAACACAGAATGTTTCAATGTAGTATTTTTCTCTCAAACAATCTAATGATGAGGAGAAGAAGATATTAATATTGAAAATAAAAATGAGGTCAGTTTTATGAAATTTTGAATACCCAAGTGTAGGAATTTAGGTCACAGCTGTTTATCTGCTAGGAATTATAGAGAGGATGTGAAAAAAGGAACAAGGGTTATTTTTACAGCTAGAGCAATATGACATAATTCAGAAATGTTGAATGATAGTCTGAGAGAATGGGAAAATAACTCAAGATGTAGCACTTCAATGTGGTGTACCTCATGTAAGATTTGTCTATGAAACTGTTGACAGTAATACTATTAATCAACAGTACTATGACTTTTCTTATGAAATATAATAATAATAATTATTTCAACCACAATTAAATAATCAATTACTTAATTATTTCTTTAACATTTATACACTACTAGTTATTATAACATTAAGCAGGAATTGTCTACAAGAATCAATTACTAGAATAATTCAATAAAAAGAATTCTTAATTAAAATAATAAGATTATTTTAAAATATAATTATCTTTTGCAAAAATAATTATAAACAGAATCCTGGACGAAAACTATTACTAGAGAAAAACTTCAACAATTAAGACAAAACCCTCACCAATACTCCAAAGAGCTTATTGAAATATAATAGTGGAGAAATTTGATGGATAATTGTGGATTTAAAGGATCAAAATTGATTTATAACAGGATTGCAACACTATAAAGTTGAACTCTATGATTTCAAATACTTCTGATTGATTCTGAAAGAATAAAACACTTAAGAAAAGATTAACTAATTTTTACTTGTTGGTAATAATGGTATAATTGAATAATGTGATGATTTTGCAAAAAAACAGCAAGAGGAGGCCTCTTTTAAGTCAACAACAGGTCACAGAGGCGTGCCATGGAGCAAGTCAAGAAACCAGTTAGTGAGAAAACAATAAACCTTTTTGGATTATTGATTGCATCATCTGTTGTCACGTAAGATTATCATAACTACTTAATGGATGTTTTGACATGACTACCAACCCATTTATGGGTAAGAATAAAAGGAATAACAACTGTAAATCTTCTTTTATTTCGAAAGAATCATTGATTTCTAAAAGTTATGAATGTTATTGGAAATTTCATCACAGAGTGTATTTTATGTGAATTCTTGAAGATTCATTGTTTCATGTGGAATCATCCAAAGTGGACTGTAGGTAAAAATTTGAATTTTACCTGTAGAAGTATGGTTATTTTTGGTTTTTATATGAACTATATGTTTTGACATTGGTCCTGAAAGCTTCAGAGAGATTCATTAAGAATTGTATTTTCAATGAATTGTTGAAGTTTTTACCTCATTTCTACATAGAATTGCAAATAATGCTATATTGCTGGTTTCTATGAGGTAAATCAATGGATACTAGTCCAAAAAGGGTTTATCCATGGAAAATGATTAGAAATTGACATGGTTAAAGGAGTCTCAGCTTCTTTTTACCTCCTTGGCAAGTTAAAATAGCAGCTTATTTGCAATTTTCTTATGATTTGATGAGATTTTAACTTGGTAACTAGGTTCCCAGAAGGTCTTAGCATACTAATTAGGCCATGTTCAGCCATTGATCCAAGCTTGAGAGCTATCCACTCCTCAGAGGCCTCATAAGTTGGGCACCCTGGCTCTCTTTGATGTCTTTTGTCCCCCTTAGCTATTTTCACATCAAAAATAGAAATTCAGGCTTAAAGACTGATATCCACTATGGGTGTATGAAAACTGTATGTAAGAATACCAGAATATTAAGTGCCACAAACATGCATAAAACTATGCTTAGTGTATATGTAATATGGGATTTCTCACATTGCAATTATTTTGGTGTGCAATTGAGATAAACAAAACCTTTCACAATTCTTTTATGTGGTATTGAAGTATTTTCCATATTACCACCTCTTAGAGTTAATTTAAGCTTATTCACTCTATGTAGTTAGCCTAGGTTCATTTTTGTGTAGAATCCAAATCTGGCCTCAAATCCATAGATTTACATACTCACAAAACCTATACATCATTCCTGAAATAAAAAATGATTAATTTTGCATATATGCATGACTTATGGGTTATGCATACTTCAGAATTTATTTTTAAAGAGAGTTGTGGCCTATTTGGGTATGTAAAATATACCTCAAGTATTGCACCTCAATTCACAACTAAAAATATTCTCATCAAGGATACACCAATTAATAAGATATTTTTTCTGGGAATGGATATAGGAATGGGATTGTATAATGAAACAATGTTCAAGATTATGTGAGATATTGAGAATTTCTCCAAGTAAAACTTTTCTTTCCATATTTTTTGCTTAATATGAAAGTTAAAATTTTTGGAAAGTTATTCTTGGTCTATTAAAGATTTCAATATTTCACCATCATAAATATCCCATGAAAGAATTTATTTGAACATAAAAAATTATATATATATATATAATGAAGAAGGCTTGAATTGAAGGAAGCAGAGGATTAATGAAATTAATAAACTAAGGGATTCATAATCCTACATGGTGAAGAGACAATACAAGAGGTATGGAGCTACATAGAAATACAACAAAGAATTTTCATAATGGTTAACCAGCCTACATTAAAGTCATAAAAATTCAGTTTCTCCTATTGAAATATGTAAGAATATAGATTTTCAAGCATTAAATTGGGTATCTCTACAAAAGAAGGATAAATCTCAAAAATCTCTTTGATTTTAAATCCAATACAATACCAACAAACTGTGCATAAATACAAGTTAAACTCACAATTATAAAGCTTCCAGAAGATTAATAAAATATACAGCTCTGTCATAGGGGCTCTTGGGGAAAAGAAGAGTGGCCTGGAGTTCAGTAATCAGGGAACTCACTTGAAAGAATCCAAAGATTGAACAAGATATTATAAAAGAATGAAATTTCTCTGAGAAAATATGCAAGTACAGGATGAGATGCAATAAGAGAAAAGGAAGCCAAATGGGCAAAGACCCAATCAAGTAAGTCCTTCATCACTGTTTCAACCTGCCAGGATGAACAATAGACTTAGTAAGGATATCAGTACCAAGTATCCACTGACAGGAAAAGAAAGAAGGAAAAGGTGCAAATGACCAACTTAAGAATATCAGTATTAACTATCAAGAAGAAAGAAAATAAAGATATAAATAAATAAAAATATATTAATTAACTGGGGGAAAGAACCTTCCAGCGTTGAAGCAGAGGCTGGTATATATGATTGGTTGAGAGATTGACCCCTTCAGGCTGACAGCTGGTATGTATTGAATCCTTGAAGCTGTATTGATTACTTGATGAAGTGTATACCTTGCCAAATTGGGAAATGAACTGAGTTGAATGATCTTTCCAGATTGTGTGGATTAAATAAAGGTCTTTATGAAACAAGACTGTATGTAAATGGATGAGGTTGCCAAGGTGGATTGATGGAGCAGTGACACTTGACCAATGTTTTGGATTTACCTCTTGAATAGGCCTTGAGAAATGAACTGCCAGTATTCCCTTGGAGGAATACTGCATAATCAAAAATAGCCATGACTGCTTGATGGTTTGATTGGTATTTGAGAATAACACTTTCACTTGAGCCTTTATAAATACTCTGGATTATTTGATGCCTTGAAATGATAAGATGTCCAAATAACCTTCTGATATTGGCACCATTTGATTTCTGGTGAAAAATAGTGCATAATGGTGTATAATACCATTGATGGCAGTCTTGGTTATTGAAGATGAAAAGTTGCCAAAGGTCTTTGAATGGTTTCCAGGGGGAAAGAGAGAAAAAGGAGCTTGTGTGGCTTTGGGACTTGCAGAGTTGTTTTATGGACAGTTTTGGTGTTTTGGCCAAAACTAGCCCAAAGGGCTTGAAAACTGTATTTGCACAAAGTGTTCAAAAAATGGGCAAATATTGCAATTAAGCCCCACATGGCCTGATATGGACATTTGGGAATATTTCCCATATTAAAAGGAAATATGGCATAAAATGGTTAAATGCACAAAAGTGCACAAAATGCGCAAAACTGTATTTAAAGCTAAAGCACGATACATGCTTTTGGGCTGTAGTTCCCCTGTTGAATGGAAAATGTCCAAAAGTTCCCAAAGGAAGAGAAAGGCCAGGATGTGCAAAAATTCACAAATCTTGCAATTAAGCCCTAAATGACCTTATATGGCCATTTGGGAATATTTCCCCTATTAAAAGGAAATATGGAATAAAATGGCTAAATGCGCAAAACGGTATTTGAATCTTAAAAGCACAACACAGGATTTTGGGCTGTATTTCCCCTGTTGAATAGGAAATGTCCAAAAGTGTCAGGGTGAGTCTATGATAAAGGTGTATATAAGTATTTACAAGCTTTAACTATGACTGTGACACGGTAAAAATAGTTTTTAAAGATGATAAAGCTGATAATAAATGATTTAAATTAAGATATTAAGGGCTTTACTTTAGAGATATAGTGGTGGTGAGTGCTGTTGAAAGCCCTGGGTGCAACTTCTACCTGTTGGGTTACAATAATAAAAGCTACAATACTTAAATTTAAAGTATACCTGATTATTCTCCAAGAGTATAACTGTCTTTTAACAGTTGTACTATGTAGGAATTCAAGAGCAGGATGAGGAGACAATTCTGGCTGTGAAAAGCCTCCTTTTTATCCTGAAATGGGGTGGAAAGGGTGCTAGTCCTTTCCTAGTAGAGGAAGTGAAGATTTTTTCACTTTCTAGTACTGGCCTGTGGTTTGCAAACAGCCTGTACAACCTGTATGGGGCTCAGATGTGGTTTTGAAACCACATCTGATGTGGTTTTGAAACCACATCTGGGTGGTTTTAACCTATACAGGGTGAAAATTTTCATCTGGGGACCTCACAGCCTGATTCTGACGTGTATGATGCGTAGAATGCTGTACAGAAACTGTATGGGACCCCATTATTGACTGACATATGAGGTATTGAAGTAAAAACATGCTTCTTTGTCTCTTTGACACCTCATATTCATGATTATGGAATATCATCCCATGGTAAGGCTGTATATGACAGCAGGTGGGATTTTGACCTTAAAACAGCCATACCTTTGTCAATTCTTGAGATATCAACCTCAAAATCGGTTCGGTGTGTAGCCCTGTGTGTGCTCTACACAATGGTACCTCATTTGATAGGGGTATCATTCAATATGGCAAAGTTATCCCATGTACAAGATTTTTGAACATTTGCGTGTTTTTAGGCAAAAAGCTGTACTGAGCTTGTTTGCACCATAGCTTCTGCAGTAGTTGAGATATGGGGAAGTGGATGACACCATCATATAGCCCTGATTGTGCTCTTTCCAAAAAAAACCCACTTCAGGTATCCCACACTAAAACTGTAAAAGTTAGATGAGAGGTGAATGTTTTGTTCACCCTTATTCGGCCTGAAATTGACCATAACTCCAGTAATATTGGTGCTAGCTCAGTTTGGCTGGTACCATTGGATAGCCCTGGCTTAGAGCTTCATTTTGAGTACCCGTTTGATGGGGTTAAGCCTCTCCTTCTAGATTTTAGATGAGAGATGAAAATTAAGGTTTATGCTCAGCAATAACTTTGAGCAGGAATAACTTTGTTATTTCTAGTCCTATGGTGATGGGACTTATATTTTCAGGAAGAGGTGAGTTTCCTCTCCCCTTTGGTACCTTTTGAGCTTATTTGGCTCAGCCCCATGTTTTGGTGGTATCTTGGCTATACCATTGGTTTATGGTATTTTGGCTGTCATGCTTGTGCTCTGGTTTTGAGTCACAGGCTGACAAAAAGTGCCTAAAGGCAGAGAAAGTTCATTCATGGCATGATGGGTGAAGGGGCCTGGTTGGCCCCAGATGATGACATGGCCATAAAGGGGCATTAAATTGAACTAATTTGGCCTAAGGTGATGGATATGGCCAAATTTCCATAAAAGACATATGGCATTGATATGCTGTAGAATTGTCCAAGGGGTATTATCCATGGCTGTGACAAGATCACAGAATTATCTAAAAAATTACCTTGAGTTTATGGTGGAAATATTAAATGGAATTGACCAAGATGGAATAATATACAGCTGTTTGCAACCTCAACTCATGGAGAAAGTAAGGTTTGTATGATAAAAACAAATAAAATTTGAAATCAAAATACACATCCCCATCATATGCACAATTTACACAGCCACAAGATCCCCCCACTTATTTCACCTCAAGATGAACTTTATGATGAAGACGTTTTCAACACCTCACAGGGGGTGTCCCATTATGAGACTCAATGGTACCTCCTTTGACAATGACTTTGAACTAGGTTGAATAAAGAATTTTGATCACCTTTTGTTATTCCAAGTGATTCCTATTGATTGGGATATTTGATAGCCTTCATATTTTAACATTTTCTAGTTGTGGGAAAAAATTCAATGTTACTTCATTTTGATTATGCAAAAATCTATTGACTTTTTTTACCACATTCCCTTCTTTGACAGAAAATACCTTCCAGGGTTGAAGCAGAGGCTGGTATATATGATTGGTTGAGAGCTTGACCCCTTCAGGCTGACAGCTGGTCTGTATTGAATCCTTGAAGCTGTATTGATTGCTTTATGAAGTGTATACCTTGCCAAATTGGGAAATGAACTGAGTTGAATGATCTTTCCAGAGTGTGTGGCTTAAAACAGGTCTTTATGAAACAAGACTGTATGGAAATGAATGAGGTTTCCAAGGTGGATTGATGGAGCATTGACACTTGAAAAATGCTTTGGAATTACCTCTTGAATAGGCCTTGAGAAATAACCTGCCAGTATTCCCTTGGAGGAATACTGCATGATCAAAAATAGCCATGACTGCTTGATGGTGTGATTGGTATTTGAGAATAACACTTTCACTTGAGCCTTTATGAATACTCTGGATTATTTGATGCCTTGAAATGATAAGATGTCCAAATAACCTTCTGATATTGGCACCATTTGATTTCTGGTGAAAAATAGTGCATAATGGTGTATAATACCATTGATGGCAGTCTTGGTTATTGAAGATGAAAAGTTGCCAAAGGTCTTTGAATGGTTTCCAGGGGGAAAGAGAGAAAAAGGAGTTTGTGTGGCTTTGGGACTTGCAGAGTTGTTTTATGGACAGTTTTGGTGTTTTGGCCAAACCTAGCCCAAAGGGCTTGAAAACTATATTTGCACGAAGTTTTCAAAAAATGTGCAAATATTGCAATTAAGCCCCACATGGCCTGATATGGACATTTGGGAATATTTCCCATATTAAAAGGAAATATGGCATAAAATGGCTAAATGCACAAAAGTGCACAAAATGCGCAAAACTGTATTTAAAGCTAAAGCACAATACAGGCTTGTATGCTGTAGCTCCACTGTTGAATGGAAAATGTCCAAAAGTTCCCAAAGGAAGAGAAAGGCCAGGATGTGCATCAATGCACAAATCTTGCAATTAAGCCCTAAATGACCTTTTATGGCCATTTGGGCATATTTCCCATATTAAAAGGAAATATGGAATAAAATGGCTAAATGCGCAAAACTGTATTTGAATCTTAAAAAGCACAATACAGGATTTTGGGCTTTTATTCCCCTGTTGAATGGGAATTGTCCAAAAGTGCCTAAAGGCAGAGAAAGGTCATTAATGGCTTGATGGGTGAAGGGGCCTGGTTGGCCCCAGATGATGACATGGCCATAAAGGGGCATTAAATTGAACTAATTTGGCCAAAGGTGATGGATATGGCCAAATTTCCATAAAAGACATATGGCATTGATATGCTGTAGAATTGTCCAAGGGGTATTATCCATGGCTGTGACAAGATCACAGAATTATCTAAAAAATTACCTTGAGTTTATGGTGGAAATATTAAATGGAATTGACCAAGATGGAATAATATACAGCTGTTTGCAACCTCAACTCATGGAGAAAGTAAGGTTTGTATGATAAAAACAAATAAAATTTGAAATCAAAATACACATCCCCATCATATGCACAATTTACACAGCCACAAGATCCCCCCACTTATTTCACCTCAAGATGAACTTTATGATGAAGACGTTTTCAACACCTCACAGGGGGTGTCCCATTATGAGACTCAATGGTACCTCCTTTGACAATGACTTTGAACTAGGTTGAATAAAGAATTTTGATCACCTTTTGTTATTCCAAGTGATTCCTATTGATTGGGATATTTGATAGCCTTCATATTTTAACATTTTCTAGTTGTGGGAAAAAATTCAATGTTACTTCATTTTGATTATGCAAAAATCTATTGACTTTTTTTACCACATTCCCTTCTTTGACAGAAAATACCTTCCAGGGTTGAAGCAGAGGCTGGTATATATGATTGGTTGAGAGCTTGACCCCTTCAGGCTGACAGCTGGTCTGTATTGAATCCTTGAAGCTGTATTGATTGCTTTATGAAGTGTATACCTTGCCAAATTGGGAAATGAACTGAGTTGAATGATCTTTCCAGAGTGTGTGGCTTAAAACAGGTCTTTATGAAACAAGACTGTATGGAAATGAATGAGGTTTCCAAGGTGGATTGATGGAGCATTGACACTTGAAAAATGCTTTGGAATTACCTCTTGAATAGGCCTTGAGAAATAACCTGCCAGTATTCCCTTGGAGGAATACTGCATGATCAAAAATAGCCATGACTGCTTGATGGTGTGATTGGTATTTGAGAATAACACTTTCACTTGAGCCTTTATGAATACTCTGGATTATTTGATGCCTTGAAATGATAAGATGTCCAAATAACCTTCTGATATTGGCACCATTTGATTTCTGGTGAAAAAAGGTGCATAATGGTGTATAATACCATTGATGGCAGTCTTGGTTATTGAAGATGAAAAGTTGCCAAAGGTCTTTGAATGGTTTCCAGGGGGAAAGAGAGAAAAAGGAGTTTGTGTGGCTTTGGGACTTGCAGAGTTGTTTTATGGACAGTTTTGGTGTTTTGGCCAAACCTAGCCCAAAGGGCTTGAAAACTATATTTGCACGAAGTTTTCAAAAAATGTGCAAATATTGCAATTAAGCCCCACATGGCCTGATATGGACATTTGGGAATATTTCCCATATTAAAAGGAAATATGGCATAAAATGGCTAAATGCACAAAAGTGCACAAAATGCGCAAAACTGTATTTAAAGCTAAAGCACAATACAGGCTTGTATGCTGTAGCTCCACTGTTGAATGGAAAATGTCCAAAAGTTCCCAAAGGAAGAGAAAGGCCAGGATGTGCATCAATGCACAAATCTTGCAATTAAGCCCTAAATGACCTTTTATGGCCATTTGGGCATATTTCCCATATTAAAAGGAAATATGGAATAAAATGGCTAAATGCGCAAAACTGTATTTGAATCTTAAAAAGCACAATACAGGATTTTGGGCTTTTATTCCCCTGTTGAATGGGAATTGTCCAAAAGTGCCTAAAGGCAGAGAAAGGTCATTAATGGCTTGATGGGTGAAGGGGCCTGGTTGGCCCCAGATGATGACATGGCCATAAAGGGGCATTAAATTGAACTAATTTGGCCAAAGGTGATGGATATGGCCAAATTTCCATAAAAGACATATGGCATTGATATGCTGTAGAATTGTCCAAGGGGTATTATCCATGGTTGTGACAAGGTCACAGAATTATCCAAACAACTACCTTGAGTTTATGGTGCAAATATTAAATGGAATTGACTAAGATGGAATAATATACAGCTGTTTACAACCTCAACTCAGGGGGAAAGTAAGGTTTGCATGATAAAAAGAAATAAAATTTGAAATCAAAATACCCATCCCCATCATATGCACAATTTACACAGCTACAAGATCCCCCCCACTTATTTCACCTCAAGATGAACTTTATGATGAGAATGTATTCAACACCTCACAGGGGGTGTCCCATTATGAGACTCAATGGTACCTCCTTTGACAATGACTTTGAACTAGGTTGAATAAAGAATTTTGATCACTTCTTGTTATTCCAAGTGATTCTGATTGATTGGGATATTTGATAGCCTTCATATTTTAACATTTTCTAGTTGTGGGAATAAATTCAATGTTGCTTTATTTTGATTATGCAAAAATCTTTTGACTTTTTTTACCACATTCCCTTCTTTGACAGATGCTTTTGTATTGTCATCCTGTTTATGTCCTCCTTCTAGCATGGAAGTTTCTTTACATATTGTTGGTTAGCAACAAACTGGTAGTTTGACAATTTGTTGCAAACTCTGCAGGCTGAAATGAAATTGTGAAAATTACTCTTTGAAGGTAAGAGGGTAGGATTTTTTGTTCTACCTCATATGGAGAATCCTTTTATGCTATTTGGTGCCCTTATCAAATGGGTTGCCAAAGCATCACCCATACTGTTGTGTAGCCTTTTCTGTAGCTGATTGAACCATTTATCACAGAACCATATCCAACAATGATAAGAACAATATCAGTGCACATGATATATGATTTTATATTATTCATGAATGTCTAATGATCCAAAAGTGCCCCTGTTTCTGAGGCTTTTTATCCCTACAAATCTGTAGGGATATTCATTTATTCAGTACTGGCTCTTAGGTAATTGAATGGCTCTCTTAAAGTTGAAGTCCAATCTTATACAGGAGCTTGGTGAAAGCTGGTTATATTTTTACAATTAATAAAAAATACAAACATAAGCTTTCTGATAGGCTTCTTTTAACTGAATCACAAAGTGGAAAACACCATATTTACAGCAAGTTTTGATTCATGTGGCACAAAATGAGGATTCACTTACATTCATCCATTCTCTTGTGATAAATATCTCAGCTCCTTCATATTTATTAGTTACAAAACCATTCAAAATCTTTTCCAATACCCTTTCTTCCAAGGATCCCACTAGCAAATCTACACAATGCACAAGATATGTCATTTTGAGCAACCGAAGTTCATAATTTCCTCAGTCACTTCTCATTTCTCCTGGATGATCTGTTAATAAAAAATTATCCAGAACGTCGCCTCATGAGCAACAGATGGATTAAACCAAGATGTTTTCATTTCTCCAAACATTTCAATTTGGAACAACACCGCCTATCTTTCCTTTCGCTAGTGCATTTCCTCCAGCGAAATATCAAGATGTGATAATTGTAGTGTTGTACTTTGATCGTGTAGCTCCGGGCAAATCTGGCAGTGAACACGGCTTGATATTGGCTATCTTGTTGACGATGAAGTTTTCAAACTATTTTACAAAAATGTTGTTAGAATTCTACCTTTGGTTGAGTCCAAACGGGGTAATAGGGTTGCAAAATTTCAGTGTAAACTCGGGCCATTAATTAAATCAAATTTCGTTCTAATCTCAAAATCGAAATGGTACTCTTCGCAGGTCTCATCCCAATTCATCCAATTCAGGACTTTTCGGATGAATAAATTCTTAACTGTCAGCTTAGTCCGAAAAGAAATGTGTGAGCGATTATGATCTTTTTGAGGCACATATCAAACATCCCTGCATGTTGCCCAGACAGAGCAGAGCTTCATATCTCTATAACTCTGGAACTATTTGTCGACTCTTTATCCAAAAAAATGAATTCGAATCATTAGTTCATCGCGCCTTCGTGTCAATTTGGTGTATCAAAACAACAACTCACATATATTGGGCTTGAGTTTTACGGCATTGGATCCTATAGAGCCGGAATGACAATCTGAATGTCGTATTCGTGTTATACTCAGATCTGGCTTTGCAGATCAGAGTACATGGCATGAATACCTCAGTCACAGGTTACAACCTATGAATGCTTAATCTATCAAAAAACCTTTTGAAAAGTGCTTTTTCTAACCTGTTTTCATTCGCAATGAGGCGTGCTATGAAAGCTGAAGCAGGTTAGGACGGGAACGAAGGCCAATCGAGTGCTTTCTCTCACAGGTGTCAAATTTGAAAAATCATGATATACCATCTGGCAAGGGATATGACCCTTTTGCTTCAGTCATCTTGAAATAAAAATGGCTATCCAAGTTGACACATCCCAAATAACTACTACCCATTCGGACGATATTATGAGAAAAAAAAGTATCCTTCTCAAATGCTTATGAAACGATCAATTACTTTGAAAGCTTGCAGCCAATCACAATCTTGTTTCTTCTATTCAGGAGCTCAACCATCTTTCTGATCGATTCAATCTTGTGTTTTGTGCCTCTGTGGGAACCAATGAAAACTTGAAGCATTAATGTCGCAAGCCAGTCATAATTAACCCAATATGAAGGGTATGTCTTCTTCGAGTTTAAAACTCAATATCTCAACCTTTCGACGGCGCAATGGTATAATATCTTATGTGCGCAATACACTTGGATGAGAAAACAAGCCAGGTCTAGCCCAATATCAAGAGCATGGCTTGGCGGGAAACTACAGAATTAAAAAAACAATGCGTCAACGATTCATCTGTTATTTTTAATGGATGAAATTCATGAACGAACCTTGATTTGAGTCCATCAATGTGCTAAAAGGTTAATAGCCTTGGCCAAATATGTAAGGCATGGCTTGATCTTTTACCAATCGACTAAATCTAAAAAAGGCATTAAGGAAGCTCTGTCAGTGTTCTTTTATCTGAATAAATGATCAATGTACCTTACTTTTTAAAGCCTCAAAGCGTTGAGAGTAACTCTATTTACATAAATGCCTTGAGGTTTGAAGAATATTGTCAACCTATTCAGGGTTTCACGATTAATGATGTTAGTGTATGAATCAATTCTATCGCACCCCTTTAGGGATAAAAGGAATCTTAATACTGTGTCTTCATAACGAAGCAAGAATAGGTCCGATGTGGTGAGAACGTCCTTGTTAGTTCCTCAAAAAAAATAATCAACATCTTGCTTGATTGGCTGCATGATGTGAATGTGATAACCTTAGCCTGATATATAAGGCATGGTTAGTGAGACTCCTAAAAGGAAACAAAAATGAAACAATCAAAAACCAGAATAGATCGATAGCTTTAATCATCGGCTTCACTTCGCCACGGAAAACCCCTACCCTTACCATGAAAGCACCTCATCCAAAATGCTGCAATTGGGTGAATTTAATTGACAATCACCTTGGATATTGATTAAGAATTGATCTAAGCCCAATATGGAGGACATGGTCAAAATAAATGACTAAGACTATAAGAGCGAAAGAATTATTGAATGAAAAAGACAAACTACGAGTCAGTCTAACGTTTTATCATTGTTTACAGACATATCAAAGTCATTTAAAGTACCTTGTATCATTGAAATCTTTCCAAATAGCATCTGCTACGTATTTCTAAAAGTGAGATGGTTTCGAAAAGAAGTGAGAAATGGAATTGAAATACAAATTAATAAATTTGCATTACTCATGCTTCGAAATAAAAAATATATTTTATAATCACGTTTTGATATATTGAAGACCTATGAAAGTCTCAATATCTAGAGTAAGAAGGGTTGATTCAAGTAAAATCATTTCATTATATAAATGAAAAGGAGGACTTCAAGTGACTCTTTTTAAGGAAAAAAGAGAGGAAAGGGCTAAGGAATAAGTGAAGGATAGGGCTCGGGGTTGTGGGACTGAGGGATGAGAAGTAGGTGGAGATAGCAGGCCTTTTATGTCTTTCTCAAGAATAAATGAGCAGATACCTCACCACTACAGAAAGAAGCAGTTCCAGTCACTGAGACGACGATTTGGACGGCTGATCCTGTAGAAAAATTTTCCTGGCTCTAAAAAGTCAGCATGAATATTAAAAATGGAGCTATTTTGTGTTTTTTTGCAATAGATCCAAACAGTTTTTGCTTAGATCAAATGAATTTAACTATTAAAAAACCTTTTTTTCTTGCTTTTTTCTGTAATAATCTCGCAATTGAATTTCCTGACCAATCAAAATGGCGCATTTCACTGAGCTCTTGATCATTGGCAGAGAAGCTAATCAAAAATTATCCAACAGAGAACCCACAAGCAAACTATTCTAAGTTTTGCAGATGAACCAATAAACACTTCGATATTTAGATAGTTATTCAACGAAGCGGTTTATTTCTTTGCCCTTCCTAAAACTCAGAGTCTTGTTACCAAAAACATTACAGCTTTACTACTGCCCTAGGTTCAGGGACTCATTAATTCACTATTATGTGTAAAAGCTATAGAGAATTTACTCCATATTAGATAATGCTTTGATGAATTAGAGATTTAGTCGTCATTACTTAATAGTTTTATCAATTGAAAGATTCATTACGATATATTTTGAAAGCTCTTTTTTTCTCACTTAAGTCAAAATATATTTAATTTCAATTGATACTTTTCACATTGGACACACAAAACATCTAGTATAAGGCAATTTGAAAAATCTGAGAGCAGGCCATATCGAGAGGAAAGAAAAGTAAATAAAAGGTTTCATTCTATACGAAATCAATTAGTTTTGTGATTATTATACGTTCAACCACTTTTTATATGTGTAAGAAAAGCTCCCAAGACCAACAATTTTGTAAATTGCAAGGTAGAAAGGCTTTTCTGTGATTGTTCCATTTTTTTCTCATGAATTTTACTTTTGTGGAAATGTTTCACTCATGAAATTATTCCATTTTTCAAAGATTTAAATTTAAATTTGTATAAAGATATTCGATTTATTTCTCACTTGGCCTTCAAGAGAAGCCATTTTCTCATTCATGTTGGTTAAAATGATTATGGGCTTACTTCTCGAATGAGGCTGGACAAACAAGGAGCTCCAAATTAGTGACCCAGTACAATTATGAAAAATACAAGTAATTTTAATTTAAACTTAAACATGAAAAAAAAATTATGGAAATTAGAACAAAATTCAACAGTAAAAAATCCAACCCAATACTTGAATCTTATAAATCTGAAAAACAATATAATTTGAATGGCTTCTTTAATACTTAGACTTATTATATAAGCATCCTCTTTGAGCTTCCGAAGTTTTTTTTTGGAAATTTACTGGATTATTCCTAAATTGAGGTAGATAAAAACAAAATTTGAAGCATAATTATCAAGTTGAAAAGCGTTCAAATTATTATATTTGAGACCCAATATTCATTCTTTTATAGGTTATTTAATGATGATTGGAGTTTCAAATCACATTAACACTCATATGAACTTCATGAAAGTTAAGTTTTTCACTGTGACTGACATTTGCATTACTTATTCTAAAGTGGTTGTAGCTGATGTATTGCCTCCTCATTGATCTCTTTTGATCTCCTTATTCTGGTATATCCTTCTTTTTGTTAATTTTTAAGCTTCATTGATTTAAAAAACTGATTGAATTGAATAATCCATGGAGTGAGTATCAAGTGTAATATTTTAGAAAAAATAATTCACTTAATGAGAATTTCAGAGTATTAATTTATTAAATAATGTTTCTACAGGATCAAATACCACCCTCAGTTTTCATACGAAAATAACTAAACATCTATTTTCCCTTCAGTTAACTCCTATAGTAACAACTTCAGAAGCAGAAACTTTTGGTGGTAAATCATTGGTGAAATTAAATGATTATATGCATGTAATAGCCTTAAAAGATATTACAAACACATTATACCCTTCCTTTAAATTATTTTCTTTTGTAATGTCGAGCTACAAATTAATTGAGTTAAAAAGCCTTCTACTTTGGACATGCAAGTTTGGATAATTTAGGTATTTTTCAAATGAAATATGCTTGGGATTTCTTCTCCTTCACACCTTGATGTTCGGAGGTAAAGGAATTCCTCATTGATTAAAAGTAGGTTTGTTTTCAAAAATATAATACTAATTTAGCTTACATTAAGAAAAATATTTATAATCAATCCAATTTAGTTGAAATAAAATAAAATGGCTCATAGGTCACACAAAATGTTTGAAAAAATGAGTAAATTGAACAAAATCCTGTTTTTTGAATAGTTTTCCCCATATTAATCTACCCTTCAACAATAAATCCCATCTTGGGGTAGAAATTCTTTGATTTTTCTCATTTTTTATATTTATTTTCAAGTCTATTTATCAAAGCCTAAATATTATATATGCAGTAAAATTAATAAGAATGAAGACAAACTATAAATACTTCACAGATCTCAAGTCAGAGCTAACTTCTGAATTATATATCATTTGATGAAAAATAAATGAATGATTAGAAGCCCAGAGACCTGCTATAAAATTAAATTGGGACAGAGAGAATTTTTGAAATATTGAGGTTGAGGAAATTAACAGTTTAACATACTAGTCAAAGTCAATCATTTCTTTCCTTGAAAAATCAAAGCCTTTTAAATTTTCAAAATAATATTTCTCCAAGTTGGCAAAACATAATTTTATTTTGGATTTAAGAAATCAAGTCATACATTACATTATGTTGAAATAATGAGACTAAATCCAAAGGATCCCTAGATCACATTATTTTAAATTATATACTCTAGTAAAGTCCATTTTTTGAATAAAAAGACATAGTTTTTCTGTCAATTGGAAGCACTATCTGTGAACTTAGGTATGTTCTTTGGAATCATCTAAGAAAACATGTTTTTGATATGTATAAAAGAAATACTTATTTGAATTTATCATGAATGAGTTATGACCTAAAACTACACATAGAAGTAATAATAATTCTTTCAAGAAAGTCTTATTTATTATATTCTCAACAAATCATATTTCCAAATAATTGTTTCTAATAAGTTATTGAACCTTTCATTTTTCTTTGAAAAAATCCTAGAGTTATTTTGGGGGTTGTTTCCTTGTCATATTGGGCCTATGAAGTAGTTTTAAATTAGTATATACAAGGAAAAACCATGATTTTGATACATTAATACTGTTGATCATTTGCATGAAAGAGTTCTGTTGTTGTGTAATTCTATTTATGAATCTACTGAGAGACCTGCTTGCCATTATGACTATTTTAATTCCTATAAAACTGAAGAAAAATTAAAACCCCAATTATATCTTGATATTCTGAGGGTTACATATGTCTAAGAAGGCATAGAAACAGGGTAATAATCTAATAAAATGACCTATTTTTATTTACCTACAAGGTAGTGAGAGTCATTCACATGTGAAAATGACCACAAAGGAAAGAGATTTACAAATATGGTTGACATGCTTTCACAAAGTATCAACACTTGCTTGGATTCAGATCAACTGTTATTTTGGCACCACAAGCTGTCTGTCAAAACCACAAAGAATGACCCTCCTCCATTGGTGTTGTGGCAATTCCAACCTGGGACCAAGTTGGGGCCAATTTGCCACACCATATCTTTATGGCAAATTTGGCCCCTTCTGGTGATCTATGGCACTTTGGCCATATCACTATTTGCTGGCCTTTTATGGCCCAAGGCCATATCCTGCCATCATTGGCCTCCTTGGCCAATTTGCATATCCCCAACCCACAGGCTTCTATCTGTGTTCTGGGCCTGGGGGGTCCCTCTGTCTTCTAGGGGGTTCTGGGCCCCCTAGCCCTCATCATTGTTCCTGGGTCACCCCTTTTCATCAGGGGTCTAGGGCCTAAATAGCCTTTTTGGGCCATTTAGGCCCCTTTTGGCCTAATCCAATGAAGCCACGGTGGGCAGTTCATTAGGCCCCAAGGCCAGGTGGGTCCCAAACCACAATTGGGCCCACCTGAGCCAATTTTGGCCCCAAATTCCATAAGACCCTCAGGACCCATTTTTGGCCAATAACCACCATGGACCATTTTTCAGGGCATGGGCTCTGGTAACCACCAGAGGCCACCAGATCAGCTCAGCTCAAGCTTTCCCCTCATTTTAAGGGGAATTCTTCCACTGCTCCATGCACCCCTTACTGGAGGTTGCAGGAATGGTGTATTATGGTATTATATATCATTATGAACCATTTTTGCTCAGAAATTCAATGGTTACGTTTTCAGGACCCAATTCCATCTTTCCAAATCAAGGTTCCAAAATCCAACGCCCATTTCAAAAGAGGACTTCTTAACTCATCACTCTTGAAATCCATGGAGGCAATCAGAAGACCATTCAAGGATCCCAATCACCTGGCCCTGCAGGAGTTGAGTTGGCAATTTCATTCAGGATTATTCCAAGGGCCATTTTCAGAGGTTATACATCATTTCAATCAGTTTTCAAGCATCAAGCATTTCAATACTCCTTGGACAACTCAATTGGTCCATCAAGGTGTCAATCAATCAACCTGTATGTACTTGGCCCAATTGGGCCAATTCATATTCCACTTTGGGAACTCAGTCACACAGATTGAATTTCAAGATGGCAAGATCTGTATTGACCCAATTAAGACAATACAGCTGGTGACTCACTTTCCAGGATCAGTCTCTCAGCTTTTCACATATACTGGCCACCTTTCAGCACCTGGGGACTTTTTCCCCAGTTAATTAATATACTGTATTCATTTTTATCTTTATTTTATTTTACTCCATTAAAGTTAATACTGATAATATTAAGTCAGTCATTCAGCACCCTTTCTCTTTTTCTTCCTTGCCTGTCAGTGTATATTGGTGGTCATATCCTTTACTAATTCCATTTCCTTTTCTGGCAGGTTGAAACAGTGAATTGAGGATTCACTTGGTTGGATTCACGTATCATCTTTGGCCTTTGGCTTATTATCTTTCTCTTTTATCTTTAGCATACTTGTCTTTTCCCTTCTTCTTCTTTAAAGAAATTTAATCTTCATTATTACTTATATCTTTTGGAGCCCTCCAAGTGAGTTCTTGATTCCTGAGTGCCAGGCCACTCTTGCTCCCATAAGAGGCCTTTGGACATTTTATTAATTAACTTATAATTTTTCTTCTGTTCATTCATTCATTTTACTTCATCAAAATTATGACTCTTTAACGTTTTATGATCTTATGATTTATTGTCACCTCTCAATTTTCTCTCATTCATTCTTCATTCTGAAAATTGAAAGCTGACCTCAGTTTTATCTTTTATTTCTCTTTTTTGAAATATTATCTCATTTTCATCTTCATTCAATTTATCAAATCCTTTGTATTCGGGCCCTCACTATTGAAATTAAGATTGATCTTATTATCATTCAGACACGTCTTTACATCAAGATTCACATTTTATTTGTCCTTTAAGAATTTGGATTCTTGAAGAAGATTTCACTTGATTTTGATTTTGACTTATTCATTTGACATAAATTGACATTGACTTCAAGATAATAGATTGACCTGAAGATTGTATTGATCTTGCTGATTTTTCACATCAAGAATTTTGACATAATTTGATTTGCCTCAAGAATTCATTTTTATTGATTGATTTTCTGCAACATTTTTATTTTGAACTTATTTGACATTTGATTTTGATTCATTGATTATTAATTTTTCCTCAATTTTTGATTTGATTTTATCTTCAAGACTATTTTGGTTTTTCCTCAAGTTGTTATTCAAATTTTGATTCTTTTCATTTAATTTTATTCTTATTCAATCATGCCACTCCAACATTCACCTCCTGCAAGACAGACAAGATGTCAGGCCCGAGCTCAGGCTGTTCTTACTCCTACTCCAAGAGCTCCCCTTGATGGGACCCCAGCAGTTCCACCACTGAAGGCCCAATTAGACAGAGGACCAATCAAGGAGGGAGCAGCACCATCCAGGAAGGAAGGAAGAGTGCCAAGAAGATCAATTTTTCTTTCAGGAGTAGTTGGCGGTTTTCCAGGCATGTGGAGGAATACTTTTAGAGGTCCAGGTGAAGATGGTGAAGAGGAGGAGGAGAGTTCTGTGGAAGAGGAAGATTCTGATGGCACTGAGGCTGCTCCTGCTCCTGTGGGAGCATCTGAAGGCACCAGAGGACCAACTCTAGCCCAGTAAGATCAGCCTGTCTCTCACCAGACTGAACCATCCTTATTGGCCATCATGCAGCAAATGACCCAAATTATGGCCAATCTTCAAGAGGCTGCATCTTCTCAAGTTTCCAGACCACCAGCCTTCAAAACTCCATCTATGAAGGCGCCGGAATGTTTTGATGGGACTCAACCCTTCAAAGTCAGAAGTTTCATTCAGTCTTGTCAGCTTATCTTCCACAATGACCTGGCAAACTTCTCTCAAGACAGAAAGAAAGTCCTTTATGCCACTTCATTCTTAGTTGGCAGGGCTGCAAAATGGATTGAGCCTTATCTTTCCAACCTCAATAATCAAGACTCAAGTTATCTTCTCAATTCATGGCCATTATTTGAATCCCAACTCTTTACTTTATATGGGGACCCAAATGAAGTTAGAAAAGCTGTAGCAGAGTTGAATGGCCTTAGAATGAAAGAAGGTGGGCATGTCGCCTTATACATTGCCGGTTTCAGGAGTTTGGCTTCAAGAATTGGAGATTGGGGTGAAAGGGCTCTTATTCATCATTTCAGGAAGGGTTTGGCCTCCAGTATTTTGGATCAATTGGCCTCCCATCCTTCAGATATTGATTCTCTTCAAGACTTAATGGACGTCAGCCTGGAACTTGATGCCAGGGACCATGAGAGGCAAAAGGAGAAGAATCATCATCAAGAGAAGAAGCCTGAAGCCTCAAAGTCAAACTCTTCTCATCATCAAAATTCTTCAAGCTCAAGTCATAAGAAGAAGAATTTTAATTCTCAAAAGCGGGACAAGCCCCATTCTTCCTTGTTGAATAAGGACTTCAAGCTGAAAGGTTCTGAAAAAGAAAGAAGAATCAAGGAGGGCTTGTGTACTTATTGTGGTGGGGAGCATAGTCTTGAGTCCTGTGTCAAAAGTCCTCAAAACAAGCTTTCCCAACCAGGGAAAAGCCTGAGTGAAGATCATGTTGTGTTCAATGGTCTTCACTGTTTTCTATCCAGAGCACAATTGTGCATTATGAATACTGGTGTCAAAAATTCTCTTAGATTCTTTGTTTTTTCTTCCCTTTCTGATGTTTTTTACAGTATTCTCATTGATTCTGGTGCTACACACTCATTTATTGCAAAACAGTTTGTTCACAAGTACTCATTGACTATGTCAGAACTTCCAGAGAAGATTCCTCTTATCATTTTTGATTCCTCTGAGTACCCTTCCCTATTTGTGACTCACCATACTAGATATATGGTTGAACTCCCTTCCTTCCCAAGCTTTAAATGGTACTTTTTAGTCATTGATACTCCCAAGGGAGAAGACCTCATATTGGGCTTTGACATTCTGAATAATTTTAATCCTTCTATTGATTGGAGGCAAGGGCCAATCACCTTTAATGCTGATAATAAGGACTATTCTGATCCTTCTAAGTCTTTCCACAATGACCTTTCTTCCGGAAAATCATGTGCAGCTCTGGTTGGTGATTCTAGAACACCATCATTTCCATCTTCTGTCCATATTCCTTCCATAAATTCTCCTCAGTCATTACCATTATCTGGAGATGAAGTCTTTAAAGAGATTCAAGTTGTTTGAGAAGATAATTCTGTATCTTCACTTCATCTCTTCTTTGGGAATATGGACCTTCCTCCTTCATCTTATCATGACTCCCTGGAGGAGTTGTGGGAGGAAGAGGAAGCCCCAGAAGAAGTAGAAACGGTGATGAAGGTTGTTCCTTCTACTTATCACCAATATTTGGATGTATTCTCCAAGGTGCAATCAGAGAAACTTCCTCCTCACTGTGCCTGTGATCATCATATTGAGCTGGAGGGGTCTCTACCTCCAGTTGGGGTGATCTACTCTTTATCCAAACAAGAGTCAGATACACTCAGGTCCTACATCTCAGAGGATAGAGAAAGGTTTCATCCGGTCAAGCTCCTCTTCAACAGGAGCACCTGTTGTCTTTGTCAAAAAGAAAGATGGTGTCTTCCATTTGTGTGTTGATTACCGCAAACTCAATTTTGTTACTAGGAAGAACAAGTATACTGTTCCTACTATGAATCAGCTTCTCACTGTTTTTAATGGTTCTTCTATCTTCTCCGAGATTGATTTGTGTTGTGCATATAACCTGCTCAGAATCAAGGAGGGTGATGAACATTTGACATGCTTCAGAACTAAATATGGCAGTTTTGAGTACTTGGTTATGCCATTTGGGCTCACCAATCCTCCTGCCTCTTTTCAGAATCTTGTCAATGATATTTTCCAAGATATTCTTGATGTTTATGTTGTGGTATATTTGGATGACATTATGGTCTTTTACAAATCTGGGGAATAACATGTCACTCATGTGTCCACTGTTCTTTCCAGACTCAGAGCCAATAACCTTTTTGCTAAGGCTTCAAAGTGCCTATTTCATGTCTCTAGTGTAGAATACCTTGGTTATGTTGTTTCTTCTGAAGGCCTCAAGATGGACCAAGCAAAAGTCCAGCAGATTCTCAATTGGCAACCTCCAAGAAACCTCAAGGATCTTGAATCATTCCTTGGCTTCGCCAACTTCTACCGCTGTTTCATCAAGAATTATTCAAAGATTGGCTCACTCACCAGTTTCCTCAAGAAAGATTCCTGTTTTCCCCTCAATGAGGAATCTCTTAGTCAGTTTCACCAACTCAAAGACGCCTTCACCACTGCTCCAATCCTTTGCTAACCACTATTGTAGAGACCGATGCATCCAATTATGCTTTGGGTTCTGTACTGAGTCAGGTCTCTGACTCAGGAAAACATCCCATTGCATTTGACAGCCACAAGCCTATCCCAGCAGAGTTCAACTATGAGATTCATGACAAGGAAATCCTTGGCATAGTCTGGGCTCTCAAGCGCTGAAGGGCTTTTCTTCTTTCTCTGCCCTCTCCTTTTGAAGTTCTCACCAATCATTCCTCTCTTCAGTACTTTATGTCTTCAAAAGTCCTTACTTGCCGTCAAGCCCGCTGGGCTGAATTTCTTTCTGAATTCCATTTCTCAATCAATTACCACCCTGGACACCTAGCTACTATTCCAGACTCCTTATCACGTCGGGACGACATTTATCCGGAGAAGGGGGAGGATTTCATCAGCAAGAATCCAATGAACTTTCAACTGCTCATCAAGAAGGATGAAGTCCAACCTTCAAGATATTTTGCAGTCAAGGTGGAATCTTTTTCAAATTTGATTGATTCAATTAAGATGGCTCTATGGCAAGATTCTCAGTACAGAAGTATCCTTCAAGAATTGGGCAAAGGTATATCCATTCAGGATTATTCTCTTGATTCCTCTTCCCAACTTCTTCTCTTCAAAGATTGGGTGGCAGTCCCAAATGACCCCACAATTCAGCTCAGCATTCTTCAAAAGTGTCATGACTATCCTCTAGCTGGACACCCTGGCCAAGAGAAGACTCTCAAACTTGTCAAGTGGGATTTCCACTGGTCCGGCATGACTCAATTCATCAAGGATTATGTCTCATCCTGTCAACAGTGTTCAAGAAACAAGAATATTTACCACAAGAAGTTTGTATTCCTAAAACCTCTTCCAATTCCAAATGGTCCTTGGATTTGTCTCTATGGATTTCATCACTCAACTGCCACTGTCAAATTCATTTGACTCAATCCTTGTCATAGTGTACAGCTTCTCAAAGATGGCGGTTTTCATTCCAACAATGTCTTCAATCACTTCACTAGATTTTGCCGATTTATTCATCAATAATATCTCCTCAAAGCATGGCCTCCCTTCAAGCATTGTCAGTGATAGAGGTACCATTTTTTTGTCTTCTTTTTGGACCAATCGTTGTCAGAAGCTCAAGATTTCAAGAGATTTGTCAACTGCTTACCATCCAGAAGCTGATGGACAGACAGAGAGGGTAAAGATACTAGAACAGTATTTCCGGATGTATGTAAGCTATCATCAAGATGATTGGAACACCTGACTCCCTCTGGCTGAATTTGCCTATAATAATTCTGATCACTCTTCAACCAAGCAATTGCCGTTTTTCACTGTTTATGGAAGAGATCCGCAATTTGACTCAGTTTACATCACTCAAGATACTCCTTCTGGAAAGTTATCAACAAAATTCCAATTGGTACAGAAAGATGTCAAGAGAGAACTTGAAGTTGCCATAAACCGGTTTAAGAGGTATGCAGATAAAAGTAGAGCAAGTCCACCTATTTTCAATCCTGGTGACATGGTATGGCTTTCTTCCAAGAACATCAAATCAACCAGACCCACCAAAAAACTGTCTGAAAGATGGTTGGGTACTTTTCCAATCTTGAAGAAAGTCAGTACTCATGCTTACCACCTCAATGGATATCCATCCACCCAGTCTTCCATATTTCACTCTTGGAACCAGTCAAGACATCAACAATCCCAAATCGGCATCAAGAGCCTCCTCCTTCAATCATCATTGAAGAAAAATAGGAATGGGAAGTCTCTCAAATACTGGATTTGAAGCCCAAGAGAAGAAAGTTATGGTATCTGGTGAAATGGAAAGGTTTCAGTCAAGACTCAGAAAGATCCACATGGAAACCAACTGAAAGGCTCAAGAATTGTCCTGAACTCGTCAAAGATTTTCATTCTTTGTATCCTGACAAGCCAGGACCCAATTCTTCAAAAGCTTGAATTTTTATGGTGCTTGGTGGGAAGAGGAATTACCAAAAGTAAGTCCCACTCCTGGTACACACCTTAAGGGGTATTCTACTCTTTTCTGTTGTAAGCATCACCTTGGCCACTCTGTGAGCACGTTGCAATTTGGACACAGATCTTTTGGCCTGGCTTTCAACATCAATTCCAATTTATGGCCATTTACACTTGGGCGAATGGACCATTCCTTTCTTATTTTCCTTCCCAAGATATTATCCTTTCAACACATTCATTTATCAAAACTTTCTCTTATTTATGGCACTGGCAGGAGTGGTAACTGCCAAAAATAAGTTCCTCTCCTGGTGTGCACTTTTTTAAGGGGTCTACAATCTTTCAAAAAATCACCTTGGCCACTCTGTAAGCACCTGGAATCAAATTATTTTATCCAGGTCCTTGGCCACTTTCAAAATCCGTGATGAAGATTGGACTCCCGCTCAAAAGTCATTTTCCTTTTTATTTTCTTTTGCTTTCTTCATATTTTTTTCTTCTACTTTTTTATTCTTTATATTTTCTTCAATTTCTTTCCTTATAGCTCTTAATGCCAAAATCTTTACGCAAATATCATGTCTTCAACATTTTCAAGCCAAATGTCAAAAGAAGACCAAGTCAGCCTCAATTCATATGCCAACACTTTTGTCAGTTCAAAATTTTTCTTTTCAAGCTTCAAATGCCTCCGGAATCCCTACATCCAATCCTTTTCAACCGCCTCAACAGGCTTCTACCTTATCTTGTTGCTCAGGAGCTCACCATTCAAGGTAGGGGGTACTGTCACAACCACAAAGAATGATCCTCCTCCATTGGTGTTGTGGCAATTCCAACCTGGGACCAAGTTGGGGCCAATTGGCCACACCATATCTTTATGGCCAATTTGGCCCCTTCTGGTGCTCTATGGCACTTTGTCCATATCACTATTTTCTGGCCTTTTATGGCCTCAGGCCATATCCTGCCATCATTGGCCTCCTTTGCTAATTCTCATATCCCCAACCCCCAGGCTTCTACCTTTGTTTTGGGCCTGGGGGGGTCTCTCTAGGGCCTAAATGGCCTTTTTGGGCCATTTAGGCCCCCTACAGCTTCTACAGTCCATGGGCCATTTAAGCCCCATTTAACCTAATCCAATGAGGCCAAAGGGGGCAGGACAGGTGGTTCCCAAACCACAATTGGGCTCACCTGAGCCAATTATGGCCCCAAATTCCATCAAACCCCAAAATGGCCATAAGACCCTCAGGACCCATTTTTGGCCAATAAACACCATGGACCATTTTTCAGGGCATGGCCTCTGGTAGCCACCAGAGGCCACCAGATCAGCTCAGCTCAAGCTTTCCCCTCACCTTAACGGGAATTCTTCCACTCCTCCATGCACCCCATACTAAAGGTTGCAGGAGTGGTGCATATATGGTATTATATACCATTATGCACCATTTTTGCTCAGAAATTCAATTGTAACGCTTTCAGGACCCAATTCCATCTTTCCAAATCAAGGTCCCAAAATCCCACACCCATTTCAAAGGAGGACTTCTTAGCTCATCAGTCTGGCAATCCATGAAGGCAATCATAAGACCCTTCAAGGATCCCAATCACCTGGCCCTGCAGGAGTTGGGTTGGCAATTTCATTCAGGATTATTCCAAGGGCCATTCTCAGAGGTTATAAATCATTTCAATCAGCTTTCAAGGAATCAAATATTTCAATGCTCCTTGGACAACTTAATTGGTCAATACAAGCGTCAATCAATCAACCTGTATGTACTTGGCCCAATTGGGCCAATTTATATTCCACTGTGGGAATTCAGTCACACAGATTAAATTTCAAGATGGCCAGATCTGTATTGACCCAATTCAGACAATACAGCCGGTGACTCACTTTCCAGGATCAGTCTTTCAGCTTTTTGCATATACTGGCCACCTTTCAGCACCTGGGGAGTTTTTCCCCAGTTAATTAATATATTGGATTTATTTTTATCTTTATTTTCTTCTACTCTATTAAAGTTAATAGTAATAATATTAAGTCAGTCATTCAGCACCCTTTCTCTTTTTCTTCCTCGCCTCTCAGTGGATATTGGTGGTCATATCCTTTACTAATTCCATTTCCTTTTCCGTCAGGTTGAAACAGTGAATTGAGCATTCAAGTGAGTTCTTGATTCCTGAGTGCCAGGCCACTCTTGCTTCCATAAGAGCCCCCATGACCCTGTCATTTACATGTCACAAAGGGTGAAGCCTTTCTTCTACTGACTCTTCAGTGTGTTTCTTGTGCTTCTGATGCACCAGGGGACCTTTTATGGGTCATTATATGAGTAATTGAATTAGAAACAGCCTTTAGCATGGGTTTCAATCTTAACATTCAGTGATATTTCCAATGAGTCATAAACAGATATTTACAGGTTATTTCATGTTTCTTGTTAGCCTTCTGGCATATTTCACAGCTGTTGATGTAATTAATCAAATATGCTTCCCATTTTGGCAACAAGGCTGTGCTATACACTCCTTTCTTGATACTGTCTTTGCTCATGTGTTGCATGTAGGGGAATTAATGGTAGTATTGTGAAATCTTGGTATACGGTCTCTATCTATGATTACTAAAGAACTAGTGTGTTTGTCCCTCTGATATAATATTTCATAAATTAGAAAGAATTCATTGTATTTGAAATTTCTAGCCCACAGTTCTTGCAGCTGGCTTTTCATTTTATGACTCCTATACTTTTTTGAAGTAAGTTCACTAGTATGCTGCATTTCTTATTCTTTGAATAATTTCTATTAACTGATTTACATGTGTCTCTATGCAGCTCTTATGAGTTTATGCCTAGGATGGGGGTCTCTATTTCTGATTTCACGCCTCCTCTTTGATTAGTCTGACAGTTTTTAGAGATCCAGTTGCATTATTTGAAGTGTCTCATCCTATAAACTTTTATATATTATACAGAAGTTTTTGTCTCCATATCTGGATCATAATCTAGGTTAGCTTTATCATTATTCAGTGCCTATCCACTCAGATCATGTGAATTGGTGTGAATATTTCCTTTTCTGTATATTATAGTTACGCTTCCTCTGTAATCATGTATTCCTATTTGCCATATCATAATGGGTCTATTGGTATTTTCCATGTTTAACGTGGATTTGAGTGCATTTCCTTCTGTAGAAGCTTCAAATACAGAACCTCAAAGTAGTAGTGAAGCTTAGAAAGTTCCCATTCTGGGAAGTTTTACTCTGTTTGTTTGGCTTGAAAACTAGCTTCTGTATTTTCAAGCTTTCTAGAAATGTAAGGTATAACCGCTTGTTTGGATTCACCATCCATTATTATTCTTTGCTGAAGGGCTTCTCCTAGTCCCTTTCTGAATTCTGCATACCTATACAGTTCTAATTTTAGTTCAACATATGGCATCATCAGGAATTGTTATTGTTTAAGTTCATACTTGATCCTCTCATATACATCCCTTTTTTCTTTGGTGATTTCAAAGTCCATATCTTATGATCACACTTTGGAGAGACTACTGGTGATGTGAGAAAAGTCCTTGATATTATTCCTGTGGCGGCTAGCAAACCCCCACAAAAATTAATTTATTGAATGTCTATAGGTAGTGGCTTCTGCAGTACTGCTACTAATTTGTTTTGGTCTATGACTAGACTTAGGGCTAAGACCTTGTGTCCTAGCTAAATTAGTAGCTTCTGACCAAAATTGAAATTTTTGAGTGAGTGTTTCAAGATATTTTTGGTCATTTCCTCAATATTCTGTCCAAGAATTTGACATGGTCCTCACATCTTTCTATGAGTGTGCCATTAAATTAATATTCAAAGATAAGCTATAAAGACTATACTATAATGATATAGTGGTTATGAGTATACAGAAATCCCTGGTTTCCACAATGATCTGTTGGGATACAATATCTGAAATTACAATTATACCTACTTACATCTAGGAGTAGTTCTTCTTTTGACATATTTACTATGTAGAAACTGCAATAAAAACATAATAAGCTTTTATTTTGGTAAGGAGAAGACCTCTTTTCATCTTACTGCTGGGTATTGGGATATACTCCACCTTTGCACACAGCCAAAGAGTGAAAATGTGACTCCTGTGGCTTAGTTGTGGCCTCACAGGCTCGGTAAAGCCTTATAGTAAGCTTAAATGTGGTTTTGGGGTCCAGAAGATGCCATTTTTACCCATAGAGAGTTAAAGAACCTTTCTTCAGACTTTTGAAGCTTTTCTGGTGCCACTAACATTTCATAAGCTTTAAATTCTATGTCTGATCCATCTTCTTATACAGGTTATGAGTAATAAAACCTTCATAAGCTTTTGAATAGCTTTGATAACTCATAGTTCAATTATATGAGAGAGTATACCACAGTAACACCCTGTACATAAAGGTAAGGTGTTTTATCATCTAAATTGTGGGTAATCAACTGATGGAAAGCATTTTGGTAATAATTAAATGGTCTGGGAGAGTATTCCACAATAAAAATTGGGGTGGGATGAAAGCCTTGAATCCTCATCCCCTTTATCAGTTTTGTAGATGAAGAGCTAAAATGCGGCTCAAATTGTAACCACAAGTGAGCTCTAAAGCATGGGAATACTCATATACCACTTTGAATTAATTATTTCAAGTAAATAAAGGGTTCCAGTATTTTTAATTCTCTCTCAAATATTATTTTTCTTTTTTTAAGAGAAAGGTACTGTTATATGTGATCTACAACTTTCCAGTATTAATTGATCTTTCAACTGGTTTGATAGCCTTTTTGGGAAGAATTCCTTTTGTTGATTTCTGGAAAACAGCATTGTGAACATAAACTGGTGTCCAACGTCATGGGTTTGATTCTGCTTGGAGAAAAGGAGAGGTCTCAATCAAACAACCAAAAATTACTGGGTTTTCCGCTCCATTGGCATACAAGGGTTCCACTCCTTGGGGGTTCCTTGTAGGCTCCTGTTGTGACTAATGTAGCTCCATGAGGGTGGAATGGGTGATGCCATCAGCTGCATGCCCTTTGAGACAGTGCTCTAAACCCAGGGTACTGTCACATAGTGGAATGTGCTCTACAACTTGCCAGTATTAATTGGTCTTTCAACCCATTTAATAGAACTTTCAGAAAGAGTTCCCATTGTTGAGGTCTGGCAGACAGAATTGTGACAAGTACCAACAACATTTGATCTGTGTAAAATGAAGGAGTAAGGGCAAAGTTTTAATTTATCCCTATTTTATCCCTTACAGAGAGTATTTGACTTAAGAGGTCTCATAAAACTAACACAAGCTAGATGAGAGGTGGAAAAAGGGGGTCATTTTTATAGGTTTGAAAAATAGTATTTTTCTGATAATTTTTGATCTTGTGGCTCTCCAGTCTTGTAGATAGTACCATTAAGATAGACCTCATCAATACCTCCAATAAAAGACTCCACTCAATGGGTGTGTGATTCAAATCTATATTCTAGATGAGAGGTAAAGTTGAAGGTTTGTTCTCAGAAATATTTCACAGCCTCAAAAGCTTGGCTGATTCTTATTGTTTGGAAAGAGAAATAAATTTTTCTAAAAGGGAAAGTTTCCCTGATTCAAATAATCACATGTAAATAATAAGCTCTTGAGGATATTCTCTTTGTTTTTATGACCTTATTGTACCTTAATTTGTTTTGAAAAAGCTTAAATTTTTTATCTCACTCCTTCTTATGTACCATGTTTATACTACTGTCAAATTTCATGCTTGTGCTCTGATTTTGAGTTACATGCTAACTTACCCTCTTTCCAGATAAATAATCATCATTGATGAAACCTTTCTTTCCTCATGGAGGCTCTAAGTCTCTTCAGATTTATGCTTCCACCTCTACCTTTTTTTCTCATTGGCCACATTTCTTGACTTGGTTGTATTTCTTTGCATTAAAACAGGTTTGCTTTATGTTCCGTGATTTTTGGGTTTTTCTCAAAAATGTATTTCCTCTTTCTGTACTTTCCTATTTTAATTTTGTATGCTTGTAGAATACAACATTGGATAGTCTGTACCTAGAAGGGAACCATTTATCTCTACATTCTCAAGTTCAATAATATCAATTTTTTTATTTGGTTATTCTTAAAGTATACTTTTATAATTTCTTTCTGAAATTTGCCAAGTGATCTTATTGTCCCTCAGGAGCTTCTGAGAGTTCTGACTTCTGTCAGTAGTAATCTTTCATACCTATCAGGTAAATGTTTGTCAAACAATTCCATGGCTACAGCTGGGAACTTTGATCGTGGTTCAATTCTGAACAGATTTTCCTTCATCCAACTTGAACCTCCAATTTTGATGGTGTCTTGTGACCAAACCCCATGCCTAATTTTTATATTTCAAAAAAATATTGAGCTGTGAGCTTTTGAATCCAAACAGAGCTTCAGCATCAAATCCAACATACCATAAATAGTGTTGTGAAGAGTATTGGAAAAATATAGTCAATACAGGTAAAATATAAAGATGAAAGTACCTCAACTATAAATATACCAACCTTACCCAAATAGAACAAGAAAAACCAAAGATAAGACCAAATAAGCAAAAACCCTTATTTTCAACTCTCATCTGGCTTATGCATATTCAATATTCAATTCAAAATCCAGCAAAACTGTATTTTTCTTGGCACTCTCAGGGAGAGCTATCCAGTTGTATCATCCATTCCTATGTAGCACTCCAACATCAGGAGATACCACCATAGCACCTTTTTTCACCAAGAACCCCCAGAACGTCTAAAAGGGCTTGTGCAAACCTATACAAAATTACAACCAAATTAAATATGTCAGTGAGAGATTTGATACGGGATATCTTAGACCACTTTATCTCCAAAACCAGGAGAGGCATCTTGGCTCAAAGGTTTACTTCTCAAAATACAGGCTTTCTGAAAATAGCAATATGAAGAAACCCCTGTATATTTGGCATATATTGATACAGCTGTGCTGTATTGAATACCAAACTTTAGGGCTTATAAAGCCCTAAAAATGTGTATAATTGGAATCCAGGTATCCTCTAAATTGGAGAAGACATCTGCCTTGAAAGCTTTTCAAGCTACAAATTGATGTACAACAATACATCAAACAATCTTGAATGACTTCTAGATTTTTCTATTTCTGAGAAAGCTCAACATGAAGCCTATCAAATTGAAGAGCGCATAAAGCTCTTCAATTCTTTTATTTTTTATTCTTGATAATCCAGAACTGACTGAGATCTTGTATTGGAAGATATTTGGTCAATAATGGTCTGTACCAAAAAGTATTGTTTTAATACTTAAAATAATTATTTTTCAAAGATTGAACCCTTTCAGAATGACTAATATTATCCATAAAAACAACAGGGAGACGTCATAATAGTGATTAAGTGGCCTATGAAAAGGGTTTTGACCCTGTATTTAACCAGAATGATCATTTGTAGTCTCAAAGCCACAATTCTGACAGTACTGACATCATAATTGAGGGTATAGAACCAAATTCCCGCCTCCACAGTGAAAGTTTTCATTCTTCAGACGTGCCGAAATCTTACCAGCCCTTTTTATTCCCCAAAAGATATAAAAGATGGACTTTTCTCACTGAAAAACCTCATCTTATCTTATCATTATTATTATTATTATGTGACAAGACTGTTATCAACAATTAGTTTCCTCAGAATATGAGATATAATTATAAATTTAATAATTGTAATACTTCTTCATAGTGAAAGATATTAGATTGTTGCAACCAAGGTCCTTGGTAGAATCATCACCACTGTTACCCAGTGAACAGAAGGACCTTTCATTATTGAAATTATTATTTTTTGATGTGTTACAGTAACAATATTAGCTTTTACTTACATTTTATAGAAAATATATAGACTCACCCTGAACATTTGAGGGATCTTCTGTGGCTTTAAACATAATTGGCTGTGTTTTGGACTTATTTAGGTATCAAATCACTTTATTTAAAGGAATTTCACTAGAAAAGTGAGTAAATTACAATTTTTATTTTTATTTTTTTGTTACCCTTTTTCAAAAGATATAATATATTATTTTATATTATATAGCATTTAGATATTCTCCAAGTTTATATATATTGAAAATATATTCTGTGAAAAGAGTACATGTACTCTCAATAATATATCATATTGCAATCTATGAATAGTATATATTAATATTTAAGCTAATATATTTAACCAAAGTGCATGATATTTACTACTAAACCCATATTTATTGATATATTAGTAATAAATATTGTATAATGAAACAATGTTTTATTATTTAAAAAGAAATATTTCCTTAAATACTTCTTTGAACAAGAAATAACTTAAATTGATGTGGAAACTGGTAATACCTTGATATCTTGATGAACAATAATATATTTGAAGTCTTTTTTATAATATTTATATTCATTAAATTCATTAAATATTAAAACATCTGACATGTTTTCACATTAAAACACAACAATATCCAAGTGAATAATTCACAAAACACTGGGATATTTCATTTATTACTTATAAATCATAAGTATTATCTACAAAACTTTTATTTTGCAAAGAAAACCCATCACAAAAACATATCAATACTTAAAAAAGCATAAAAATCACAAAAATAATAGCATAAGTAAATAAAATCTCTTTGTTTTGTCATATGCTGATATAGGAGACCCAGTCACAAAGAAAACCATCTATGACAGCAGCAGAAGAAATAGAGGAGGTACCAAGAGTAAAAGGTAAGCAGGAGAGACACAGTGAGGTAGCCATAAACTAAAAAGAGTGGAAACCAATA
The DNA here is from genome assembly GCA_023105745.1 of Austropuccinia psidii. Lineage (NCBI taxonomy): Eukaryota > Fungi > Basidiomycota > Pucciniomycetes > Pucciniales > Sphaerophragmiaceae > Austropuccinia > Austropuccinia psidii. The sequence goes on from JALGQZ010000020.1 coordinate 5,086,791, forward strand.
GCTGTACCAAGGGCCAAGAAACCCAGAAAAGGGGAAACAAAACCAGTTGGATCACCAAACACAGTTTAAAAGCAGAAAGTAACTTTTATCAACCCTGTTGTAAACTTTAAACAGAAACTTCCAAAGAGTAAAGACAATAAATTTGTACAAGGGCCTGACAAAGGTAAATAAAACTTGAATAATACATAGTTTTTTGTTGTTTTTCATTTTTTAACATTGTTAAAATGGAAAATCCACTTCCTGGAGCTCTTGGATTTTCAAGAAACTAACCAGAAAGCTGGTCAAGAAGACACAGAGGAAGGTACAACCAATCACTGGACCAAATGACCAGCAAAGAACCTACCAACAGGGAACTCCTGCACAAGGTCTTATTCCAGATAAAATTTCACCCAGGGTTCCAACCATGGAGATTTACAGATGCAGAGAAATTCATAAAAATACATCAACTTATCAAATACCTCTTTCCATGGAGCATGGAAAACAAAATTTTGAGTATGGAAGCATCATGAGAAGAATTAGGAATAAAAACGCAGAAGAGCTGTGTCAAGCAAATGGCTTGGATAGACCTCATAAAAAAATGAAAGGTTGGAATCCCCACAAGGAGTTTAATCTCTTAGAAGAAAGAGAACCACAAAGACATAGCAGCCATAGAGAAATCAGACACATGGAAGAGCCCAGGAAGATTTTGGTACCCCGAGATATGGAAGAAGAATCCCCATATTCCCCACAACAATTCAGCAGCTCCAGGCCTTACAAGCAAAGGTAAATTTTATCCAAAGCTCACCAATAATCCCTGGTAGTTTATAGAAGAAGGAAAGGAGCCCAAGGGAAAAACAAAACTACTTTCAACCAGAGGAAGAAAGAAGAAGACCTCTTGATTAAGAAATGATGTATCTAGTCCAAGAAGTGCACAAAAGCAAAACAAATCTGTACCTACATTTGGTATTAATAGCTTAGAGTCAATTGATCCTGAACCAACAAGTGAAAATGAAATTCATGATCATTACTTCAAAAACAATGAGCCTGTGAATGATAAATTAACATGAGCCAAATTGAGCTAATTCATGGAATGGACACATGAAACCTCACAAGAGATGAGGACAGAATTGAAAACACTTAAAGAAGTAAATTATTTCCAAGATAAAGTCATAAAAGACTGAAACTCAAATAAGGACACAGTTTCAACAGAGTTTGAGCTCAATATTAAAGGAGCAACAAGCTGTAAGAAGGGATCTGAGAAATGTCCAGCAACAGAACGTTAATCTTTAAAAAGAGATTGATTACATCTAAGAAAAAGAGGAAAGCAGTCCTTTCCCCCCAACACATGATGATGAAACCATCATCAATACCTCTCAAAACCCAAAAGAGCAGGATAAATCAAAAAATCAGGAGCCTGGATACCAGGAACCAAGGTTGAGATAATGGTCAATTCACCAAGATTGTGAAAATCCCAGTGACTCAGAAAAACAAGCATATAAAAAATTACCAGATGTTCCCAATTGGAAAATAGCCTCAGGAGTTGGAGAGTATGACCACTTGTAGATCATTGAATACATTGATAGACTATTTGTTTATGTCCCAAGGATACCAGAGTACTGGATCAGAAAAAGAATAAGGATTGTATTCAGAGGTCATGCAAATATATGGTACACTGAAATGAAAGAAATACATGGCAGAAAATGATAGCCAAAGAGATAATTCTCCCACACAAAAAAGTAAATATAAGACTAAAACCTGAATTTTTAGTCTTAGGAATGCACAAGTACAAGGATTCCTACCAGGGAAAAAATACCAAATAATGTATGAAATGGCTATCTGTAATAGGAAAAACAAGTATCTTACCATAGGAAAAAGCAAGGATGAGAAGTCCTCTTATGACATAAATCACATGACAAATGAAAAAATCCATAAGGACCTGTTGGAAGACTTCAAAGAAGCCCAATATGGCACACACCTCACTAGTAACATGAAACTCAACTCAGTCAAAGTACTAGGAAAGTGCAGAAAAGCTTTTGTAATTGGGGATGAGCTCCTAGGAAAAACTAAAGGACATGATATAGAATTATATCTGGATTTAGAGAGCCTATCCACCTATGGTCTGATGACCAACATACCCAGATAGCCTGGGGACTAGGAAAGAAGCTGAGAAACACCTCAATGAATGCTTAGGAATGGTGGTAAGAAGGAAGATAGGAGAAAATTATATATTAGAAGTCACTACACCAATCCTGATAGCTTGGAATGATGGCAAATCCAGACTGTGTGGAGACTTCATAGCCCAAAACAACTATACTAAAGCAGACAGGTACCCTATCCCAATGATATCCCATGAACTGTAAAACTCTTCTAAAGCCAAGCTCATAAATAATATGGATTTCATGAAAGATTTCCACCAAAATTGAGTGAAACCAAACTACAACAAATTACTAAGAAGTATATGTCATATGGGGATATATGAATATAATGGAATGCCATTTTACATCAAAAATGAACCAGCCCATTTTCAAAGAATGAGGGACACCATATTTCAAGATGAAATAATGGAAGAATGGATGGTAGTTTAAATTGATGACATCATTGTACACTCAGAACCATGGGAAGGCCATGTGAGACAGATTGACAGAATTTTGAGCAAATGAAAACAAATCAATAAGAAAATTTCTCTCAGAAAGTTCAAGTTTGGATAATAGGAGCTACTAGCACTAGGAAATAACATTTCAGCCTTGAGTTTAGCCATAGAATAGAATAAAGTAGCTGTAGGACTGACAAAACCAGTACCCAAAAACATAAAATAGATAAAATCTTTTTTGGGTTTTGGCAGTTCCATAGAAGTCATATGAAGAACTTTGGACATATAAACAGTATTCCATACAAACTATGTTCAAAGGATGTAGTCTTTGAGATTACAAAAGAAAGGAGGGATGCATTTGAAAAGATCAAACATGAACTGACTCATGAACCTGTGTTGATGGTTCCTTACTTTGAGATACCATTCAAGCTGTACATAGATGCAGAATGTAGCCAAGGAATAGGAGCAGAGCTCCACAAAAGACAATCAGTGGATGGGATACATAAACAAGGAGTAGTATTCTAAATCTCAAGACAGCTGAAAAATTCAGAATCTAGGTATGGAGACACAAAAACAGAATGTCCCTACCTGATATGGGAATTAGAAAAAACTTATCAATACTTAGAAGGGGAACTATTTAAAGTCTTAACTGATTCCACAGCATTTAAGTAACTGAAAAATATCAAAATAACAAACAGAAACATGCTTAGGTGTCAGATAGCTTTACAAGATTATAGAGGAAATATGACCATCATCTATAAAGAAGATCAAATTAATACCAAGGAAGATGGACTAAGTAGATGGCCATTGAAGAATTATCAAGAAAATACAGATTATGATTGATAGAATGGAGCTAAAATACCATACAATATATGGAAATAGATAGAAAGAGAAATTTTACACTGATAAATTGGGCATTACAAAAAGACCCAACAAATCCAGCACAAAGATTTGAAGAAGATGAAGAGAAACCCATATTATGAATTAGCTGTTTAAACCGGAATAAAGAATTCTTCAAAGTAGTGAATTCATCATACAACAAACATAAACAGTGTATTATATTAACACATCTCTAAAGCAAAAGGGTGTAAGCCCAGAAATGGAAATCCCATTGGAAGAAACATAGAGTAAGAACTTTAAGGACAAAATTGTTTTCCTTATAGATGAGCTACTTTACCACAGTGAAAAACATTACAGTGCCCTAGTAATAGTAGACAGAGAATGTATTTCTCTGATACTACAAGAATTTCATGACTGTCCTTACCGGGGACACCTGAGGAAAGGCAGGAATACAGAAAGAATATTTAGCACATTCTGATTGCCAAAGTGGGAGGAAGAATTTATTGAATACAAAAATACCTGTACCAGATGGCAGAAGGCCGAAAAAATTCATGGGAAGAAATATGCGCTACTACAAAACATAGAGGAGCGTAAATACCCTTGGTAGACTATAAAAATGGACTGGCTAACAGGACCTGTCTCTGGAGGGGAAGACAGTTTCAATGAATGTCTAGTATTAGGAGGCACTTATAGCAAGAGTGCTAGCTGCCTTCCCTGCCATCAAGAGGATACAGAAACAGACACATCCATTCTGTTTTGGAATAACATTATAGTTAATTGTGGTTTTCCAAGAATTATAATCAGTGATAGAGACCAAAGATTCACATCAAAAATTTGGACTAATATTTATGAGATATTAGGAACCAAACTATCATTCTCACATCCTACAATCCTCAACAAGATGGCCTGGCAGAAATTTTGATCCAGACTTGAGAGGACATCATCAAAAGATTCTGTGCCTATGGCGTGGAATACAAAGACCATTAGAGATACATCCATGAATGTGTAACCCTACTACCAGCAGTGTAACTGGAGTACAACACAGTGTGAACTAAGTAACAGGAAAAATCCCTGCTATATTGAATAAAGGATGGAATCCACTTCAACCAGTAGACTGTTTAAAGAAGAAACTTCTTGCTGTACATCCTACAGCCAAAGACTTCCAAAAAATGTTCAAGACAGCTTGTGAGGAATAAACAGGCAGATAGGTATAACTGGGTATCTGAGCAAGACATCCTAGATGGAAAAGTTCACCTTAGTAAGACAGAAGAGTCTCATAAATGATGAGCCTTCTTAGGGAGAGTATTTCAGCCTGTGTGTGAGCCTTGAGGTATATCTTACATACCCAACTAGGCCACATTTATCTTAAAAATAACTTGTGAACTATGCATAACCCATGAGTCATGCATATATTCAAAATTCATCATTTTAAATTTCAGGAGATGAATAACGTTTTATTGAGTAAGTAAATCCATTCATTTAAGGTCACATTAGGATTCTACACAAAATTTCACCTAGGGTATCTCCATAGAGTGAATAAGCTCAAATCAACTCTTTGAGGTGGTAATATGGAAAATACTTCAATACCACATAAAAGGTCCGTGAAAACTATTGTTTTTCTCCATTTCAAGCCAAAATAATGGGAATGTGAGAAATCCCATGTTACATATACACTAAGAATAGTGTTATGCATGTTTGTAGTGCTTGATATTATGGTATTCTTACATTCACTTTTGGTACACCCATAGTGGATATCTTGCTTGAAGCCTGAATTTCGATTTTGACATAAAAAATAGTCAAGGGGGACAAAAGACATCAAAGAGAGCCAGGGTACCCAGCTTCTGAGGCGTCTGAGGCATACAAAGCTCCAAAGCTTGGATCCATGGCTGATCTTGGCCCAATTAGTAAACCAAAAAATTTTGGGAACCTGGTTGCCATGTCAAAACTTTATTATACCATATGAAAATAGCAAATAAGCTGCTATTTTGACATGCCAATTAGGTAAAGAGAAATTTAGAATCCTGCAAACATGTAAATTCTTAATTCCTTTCCATGAATAGACCCCAAAAGAGTGATTAAAACCCTTTTTGGACTAGTATTCATTGATTTACCTCATAGCAACCAGCCATATAGTGCTATTTGCAATTCTATGAAGAAATGAGGTAAAAGCTTCAAAAATTCATCAAAAATACAATTCTTAATGAATCTTTCTGAAACTTTCAGAGCCAAGTACAAACTGTAAAATTCATATTAAAACCAAAAATAATCATACCTTTTGTCAGGATGAACCTATGATCAAGGTGTAAAATAGACTAATTACAGCTTTAACTATGTTTGTGACACAGAAAAAAGCTTAGAATAAATATTTTAAAGATTATAAGGGGATTTAATAAAATAAAGGGGCTTTACTATCAAGAGATAGTGGTGGTGAGTGCTTCTGAAAGCCCTGGGTTCCATCTTACCAGTTGGATTACTATAATAAGAGCTAAAATACTAAGAGTTATAGTATAACCCAATTATTTTCCAAAGTTAAAACTGTTTTTGAGAGCTTACTACATAGGAATTCAAGAGCAGGATGAGGAAAGCTTTTCTGGTTGTGAAAAGCCCCCTTTTTATCCTGAAATTGGGTGAAAAGGTTGCTAGACCTTTCCACGTAGAGGAAGTGAAGATTTTTCACTCTCTAGGACAGGCTTGTGGTTTACAAAAGGCCTGTATATCCTGTATTGGGCTCAGATGGGGTTTTGAAACCACATCTGGGCAGTTTTCACCAATACAGTGTTAACAGTTTCATCTGGGGACCACACAGCCTGATTCTGACCTGTATGACCCATAGAATGCTGTACAGAACCTGTATGGGGCACCAGTATTGAATGAACTATGAGGTATTGAATTAAAAACAATATTCTTTGTCTGTTTGACACCTCATACTAATATTTATGGATATTAGCCCATGGTAAGGCTGTATTGGCCAAACTGTGGGATTTTGACATTAAAACAGCCATACTTCTGTCAGTTTTTGAGATATAAACCTCAAAATTGGTTCTGTGTGTATCCCTGTATTTTCTCTACACAATGGTACCTCATTTGATATGGTTATCATCAAATATGGCAAAGCTAGGCCATGTACAAGATTTTTGCACATATGTGTGTTTTAGGCACAAAGCTGTATTGGGTTTGTATGCCTTATACCTTTTGTTCTAGATGGGATATGGGAAACTGAATGGAGCCATCAGATAGTCCTGATTGTGCCCTTTCCAAAAAATCCCCCACTTTAGGTATCTCACACTAAAACTGTAGAAGTTAGATGAGAGGTGAATATTTTATTCACCCTTATTTGGCCTGAATTTTACTATAACTTCTGAAATACTGGTGCTATCTCAGTTGTAGTAGTTTTAATGAGTGTTAAATGCTTTATTGCAACAGCATACAAAAGTCAGTAGCAGTAACTTTAAAACAAAAGAAACGTTTTGTGTAAGTATGATTTGTTGTAATTACATGGATTAAATGATAGGTTGTATACCTTTAAACATTAGGTTAATTATAATATTAGACTAGACAAAAAAACTTTGACTGGACACTGGTTTTTCAAGTATACTACTAGCCTATTAGTTATCATACCTACTTGTTAATATTTACCTTACAACTTGAACATGAATGAAAGTGGTTACCTCCACTAGTGATAGCTCGAGCTGATCCAGTTCTTGATTTTTCTAGCAAGTTCAATTTTAGTAGGAATGGGTGTAACAAATAGCAGGGTAATAATTGATAATAGATTAAGAGAAAATGGTTTTTTAGCAATAAGAAATAGACAAGAAAAAGACTGGTTCCCCCTTCTCCTTCCTTCTTGAGCCTGGTTGTTAAATATTGAAATATTGAATGTATGCGCATGGTGTCAGTTGAGATCACACCTTTAAACCTTAACTTCACAGTACATGTCATAATGACGTCACCCACTGTTGATATGTACTGTATCAATCATTTTTAGCAACTTTCTCAGTTCAGATAGCTTTGTTGTAGCAAGCGGTTTTGTTAGTACGTCAGCAATCATTAATTGGGTAGAGATGTGTGCAATTTTGATTAGTTTCTTTTTTATCAGGTCTCTTACATATTTAAATCTTATTTCAATGTGTTTTGAGTTTGAGCTTAACTTTGCTTCCTGTGCTATGAATACAGCACATGCATTGTTGTTTAACAATACTGCAGTACGGATGTCTATTCCTACTGAATTTAGTAAGTTGGACATCCATCGTACCTTCTTTGCACATTTATTAACCACAACAAATTCAGCTCCAGTTGTTTATTGTGCCACTATTGATTGCTTTTTTGTAGGCCATGAGACTGGATTTCCAAATAACATTATGACATAACCGGAGGTGAAATTGGCATAATCAGCATCTGCCCACCCAATCAGATCAGCAATTTGAGTATTGTCTTTAGTGTACTTGATACCCATTCCGCTTGTTCCTTTGAGGTACCTCAGTACATGGGTTATCAACTGCCAAACTGCACTGGTTGGTTTGTTGACATGTTGTGACAGTACGTTCACTGTGAATGCTATATCTGGTCTGGTATGAAGTGCAAGGTAGCTCAAAATTCCAATGGCTTTCTGTACATAGCTTGCTCTGATTGAGGGTGATTGAGCTTCTAGTACATGTCTGATGTTCATAGGTGTAGGAGTCTTGATAGGGTTTGAGTTGGTCATGTTAAATTCATCCAGTATTTTCTTGCAGAAATCTTCTTGATGCATTGTTAGTGATTCATTGTTCCATTCAAATGTGTACCCCAGGTGTTGGTTTGGTCTTTTGTTTATTTTTAGCTTGTATGTTTGGGATATTTTTTTCAACATTGTTTCAATACCTTCTCTTGAATCACCAATTACTAGTCCATCGTCAACGTGCATGTGAATGTATATAGTCTTTTCTTTGTTGAAAAATAGTGATTCGTCACTGTCGCACGAGTGCATTCCAATGTTGTTTAACGTTGAAGATAGATGAGAATGCCATTGGCGAGGTGCTTGTTTTGTGCCATAGAGAGACTTATTAATTTTCCACATCCATGATTCTTTCCCTGGTATTTTGAAATTTGACACCTGTGAGACATAGACTGGAGCATCAATTACTCCATAGAGAGATGCAGTTTCAACATCAAACTGAAATATGTGCATATCTGTATTTATAGCCATTGATAGTAGGATTTTTAGCGACTTGTTCCTAGCAACAGATGAGTATGTGTCGAAATAGTGGGTCATGTGTTCTTGATGATTTCCAAAACAAACCCATTGTGCTTTTTACCTTGTAGTTTCTCCGTACTCATTCTTTTTCTTCACTAGACGCCACATACCTCCAATGATTTTTTCATCCCTGGGGGGTGGTACAAGTGTGCCGGTGTTTTTTGTTGTCAAATATTTGAACTCTTCTTCCATCGCACTTTTCCAGTGTTGAAGTTCCTCTTTATTTGACAGAGCCTCAGAGATCATAATGGTTTTGTTTAGCATAACAGCTTCTTCTTCAGTTTCAGGGTTGTTGATAAGCTGTGTTTTATCTTGGTTTTTTTGTTGATTTCTTTTAGTTTTGTTTATCATATTAGTTGTACTTATTTTGCTTTCAATATTCCTTGGAGCAGTAGAATAGTGAGGAACATAAGTATAACCCTTTTTTGTTTTTTCTTGTTGGTCTGGCTGAGTTGGTAGGTGAGGATGATCTTTATCTGGCTCCACTGTAGCTGGAGGTCTAAGTGGGCTAGGGGCTGCTATGCTGGTGTTAGGTCTGTCAATTGCGGTGGTTGTTGAGGTAAATAAGGGTTCTATAGTTATAGAGTCTAACAGATTGTATTGTAGAGGGCTAATTTTGCTTGTTGGTAGAGTGATGGGGTCCTTTTTTAGGACTTTCTTGCTTCTATATTCAAATGTGAGCTGTGTTATGGAGAAATCTCTACTAACTACGATTTTTCTTGATGTGGGGTCAAAACATTGCATGGCGTCAGAGTAATTTTCATACCCAAGGTACAGAAGAGGTTTGGAGGGAGGTAGTGGTTTTGGCTTGTTCTGTTGATGCACAAATACCTTGATACCAAATGGTATTAGTGAGTCGATTTGTCTAAGAGGTTCAATTAACATTTCGTGAGTTTTAAGTATACTGACAGGAGATTTCCAGTTAAGGGCCCTTGAGGGGAGTAGGTTGATAATTGTGGATGCATGATTAGTGGCTTCGTCCCAAAAATTGATAAGGAGATTGCATTGGGCTAGTAGGCAGCGTATTTTTATCAGTAGTGATTGATTAAACCTTTCAGTAATACCATTCGATTGAGGGCTGTCAGCGGGTCCTTGTTGAAAGCATATTCCTAGCTTGCCGCATTCTGTCATAAAATTAGTTGATGAGAACTCTCCACCTCGGTCAGAGTGTAGGTATGATGGATAGTTCCCTGTTTTTTTTATCTCCCTTATGAAGCTGATGAGGTTTGTCTTGGCCTGATACTTGTTAGATAAAATCATGATTCTATTAAAACGTGAGAAATCATCAATTATTACCAGTACGTATTGTGCTGAGTTTTTTGAATAGGGTTTGATTTCAAGTGAATCAAAATGAATTCTCTCAAATGGTCTCTGTCCTGCAGTAATGGGGTTTTTGTGCGGTGCTCTCTTCAGTTTTCATTGAGTGCAGATTTTGCATTTGGTTGCGTATTCTGTGTCAAAACTGTGCATGTTGTTGTATTTTAGGAATTTCTTGAGATATTTGTCAGACGGATGTCCTAGTAGGATGTGCCAATCTTTTTTGGATGAGATTTCCACATGGTTTATTGAGGGTTTGATACATGAGATGTATAGTTTCCCTTGCCTAAGAAATTCCATTACAATCCTTTCACCGCTCTTCAGTATCAGTTTCTGGTTTTTGTGAAAAGCCCTGATGCCTTGGTCTTCAAGCTGTGATGGTGATATAAGATTAGTGTTTCCATTCAGTGCGTAGAATACAGGTTGGATAATAGTTCCATTAAAGTTTAACTTTCCAGTGTGGGTGATGGATGCAGAGCCAGAGAAAGTCTTTACCGACATTTTTGAGGGTTTGGAATCTATAAGGAGTTCGAAATTTGAGATGGTTGTGGTTGAAGCACCAGTGTTGAGTATAAATGTCTGATTGGATTTGTTGTTGGAAAGCTTATTTATTCCTTCTCCTACATAAAAACCACTTTTGCCATCAACGTCATCATTGATTGATGATAAGGATGAGCCTTCATTGGCTTGGCTCATGTAGTCCCTGTTGTGTAATTTTAGTAGGAGTTGAATGTTTGATTCCATTTGTTTAAATTGTTTGTCAATCTCATCTTCCTTAGTCATTCTTGTGGGTGTGGCTCCTGACAGTGTTTGTTTGTTGGGTTGTTCAAACCACTGCATCCAATTTTCACCATTCAGCATTTTTACCCTCATCTTTGAAGAGCCGTCATCATATGATTCAATGGTGGGTTTATCTTGGATAGCAGTTATAGCTTTAGGATTCAGGGATGATTCCAAGTCATAGTTATCTGTTTTGTTCTGACTCTGAATTTTGATGTGTCAAGCAATAACTCTTGCTACCATGTAGTAGTTTTAATGAGTGTTAAACACTTTATTGCAACAGCATACAAAAGTCAGTAGCAGTAACTTTAAAATAAAAGAAATGTATTGTGTAAGTATGATTTGTTGTTATTACATGGACTAAATGATAGGTTGTATACCTTTAATCAGTATGTTAATTATAATATTAGACTAGATGAAACAACTTTGACTGGACACTGGTTTGTCAAGTATACTACTAGCCTATTAGTTATCATACCTACTTGTTAATATTTACCTTACAACTTGAACATGAATGAAAGTAGTTAGCTGCACTAGTAATAGCTCTAGCTGATCCAGTTCTTGATTTTTCTAGCTAGTTCAATTTTAGTAGGAATGGGTGTAACAAATAGCAGGGTAATAATTGATAATAGATTAAGAGAAAATGGTTTTTTAGCTATAAAAAATAGACGAGAGAAAGACTGGTTCCCCCTTCTCCTTCCTTCTTGAGCCTGGTTGTTAAATATTGAAATATTGAATGTATGCGCATGGTGTCAGTTGAGATCACACCTTTAAACCTTAATTGCACAGTACATGTAATAATGACGTCATCAGTTTGGTTGGTACCATTGGATAGCCCTGGCTTGGAGCTTCATTTTCAATACACATTTAATGGTGTTAGGCCTCTTACGCTGTATTTCAGATGAGAGGTGAAAATTAAGTTTTATGGTCAGCAGAAACTTTGAGCAGGAATAATGTTGTTATTCTTTGTCCTATGATGATGGGACTTGTATATTTAGAGAGGGGTGAGTTTCCTCTTCCTTTTGATACCTTTTGACCTGATTCTTCTCAGCTCCATGCTTTGGTGGTATTTTGGCTATACCATTGGCCTATGGTATTTGGCTTTCATGCTTGTTCTCTGGTTTTGAGTCACAGGCTGACATACCCTCCCTCTAAAGAAGGCTCATCATTGATGAGACTTTTCAGTCCTCCTAGAGGCTCTGAATCTCCTTAAATGAAGGTTTCCATCTGGTATGGCATCTTCTGCCAACCACATGTCTTTATAAGCTGTCTGGTTCTTGAATCTGACTAAGTACTGTCTCTAATCCTTACCATTAGATCTGATCTCCCTGGCCTTGATTATTCTCTTCACTGGTCCAGGGGAGCCTTCCACTTCCACTTTTTCTGGTGATGTGGGGTTCTTCCTGGAGGGGAATTTATCCTCCTCTGTCTGGAAGTATGGCTTGACTAAACTCACTGGAAAGACTGGGTGTTTCCTGAAAGATTCTTCTGTGAGTTTTACTTCTACTGCATTTTTCCCTATCAATTTAATGATAGTGAAGGGCCCTACAAATGAGTCTCTTGTCTTCTTAAGTCCTTTGAGATTATTAGAGCTTAGTGTAGACACCAGCACCTGGTCCCCTTCTTTGAAGTCAGGTTCTATGTGTGACTTGTCCCACCTCTGCTTATCATACTCCTTTGCCTCAGCTATGCATTTGGCAGCTGTGTCACAAGCCCTCTTCCACATTTTGTGGAAATCTTTGGCTGTGGGGTTGATGGTTGGAAGGTTTTTCTTCAAGTGGTCCACAGGTAAAAGGGGATTCCACCCTTTCTCTACCAGTTCAGGTTTTTTTCCTGTGGTAGAGTGCTGACTTGTATTAGAAGCCAGCTGGACAGCTGGTAGGAGGGTAACCCAGTCATGGGTGTATCCCTCATGGTCCTTGTATTCCATGCCATAGGCACGGAACCTTCTAAGGATGTCCTCCTTTGTCTGAAACATCCTTTCAGCTAGTCCATCTTTTTGTGGATGGTAAGCTGTGAAAAATGCAAGCTTCGTGCCAAGAATGTCATACTGTGGAACTCCTTTGAGTGTGGGATTGGATAAGGCAGTCCTTGAGGGGGAAATCATGGGTAAACAGTTTTGAATTGCTGAAATAATCCTGTAACCAAGGGTGCTAATGATGTTTTAGCTGCCCCTCTGAATATACAAAAAAATCTCCCTACAGAGCTCACAAATCAATATTTAAGAATGTGGCTTTACAGCTAGAGAAGGTGTTTCAGCAGTCTCTATCAGACCTATTCAATAATCAGATAAGTAACTTATAAGTTAAAATAGTATAAAATATAATTTTCAAATAATAATATAAGATGATTTTAAGGGTAAAACCTTAATAGTATAAGAGGTTGATTCAATATAATAGTAATAATATTCATTTTAAGGGGTAAGTTCAACTTGATGTTATATATGCTATAATACTTGATGCTTTGAGAGGGTAATTGTTAATATAATATAGTAATAAGACCTTTAATAATTTATTGGTAAGATTTTGTTCAATATAGAGTGGATTTTTGTTAGATATATAAATGATATAATATAATATAAGGGTAGGTTTTTTTATATATAATAATATATAGTTGTAAGGTCAGTTTTTTAATACGAAGATATAATAAGGCTATTTTTCCTTTATAATGTAAAGGTTATGGTGATAAGCTCAATATTATGAGTATTATTGATAGTATTATAATTATAAGACTAATAATTTAAACATAGGTTGGATTAATAATATTAAGTAGACATTCTGTTTACTACTATTAATTAGAAATCACTATGAATTAAACTTATAAGTCTATAATACTTTTAATAAAATAACTAGATTATCCTGCTATTAAGGGATGAATAGTTATTCTCCTTCTTGGTATATAACTAATTGGATTCATTCATGCATCCATTCATTCATGGGGAAAAGAGGAAGAAATGAGGGAGAGAGGCCCTCTATTTATATTCTTTGCGCCCTCCATAGAGGCACTCAAAAACAAGGGACTTAGAATTTTTCCACTTCTTTTGGCTGGGATAATTCTTTATAGTGGTGAGATATCATTTGTTTGGTTGGTTGCACTATTAATATGTATGATTATGTAATCTGAGATGTTTTTGCTAGTGAGGAATTTTGATATGGTGTCATTTCTTGGAGGTATTGCACCATATGTTTGGTATATTGCACCATTTCTGAAGGGGTGATGTGATTTTGTACAGCTATTGCACCATAGGTCTGTGCACTGTTTGAACTTTAGGTGGAGAATTCTGTGTATTGTGGGGATTCTATTTGTCCTGTATGAGTTTTAATTTTCCTTCCTTCAAGTTTAATTCTGTTTTTAATTTATATTTACTGGCTTATCAGGTGGCTGTTCTTGTCTTTCCACAGATATGGTGTGTAATTTAAGGTTTTTGATGGATTTTCCTTGCATAAATTGATTGATTTCCTTTTTTTTCTGTCTTGTGACTGTTGATTGATACAGTTTTAATTTATTCCTTATTGAAGTGGCCTCAGTTTAATAACTGAATTGCTGAGTAATCCAAAGGTTAAGCAGAGCCTGGGTAACTTGAGTTTTTTACTACCCCTCTTACTGGTAAATTTAACATCCTTGTTAGCTTGTCTTTTTCTTTTCCTTATTTTTTTTTTATTCTTGTAATCAAATGGACCATTCTTCCAGTATTTGCTGATGGGATTATACATATTGATGAAGTTAAATCCATTATATTGCTGAATTTGTCTATTTTAATTGATTAATTATTGATTTTTCCTTGTTATTTCTTCAATTTATAGCCTTATAAATGAAATTTCACTTGAAACTGTGCCCATAAGGTATGGAATACCACATCCCCCTCTCCATTTATTGCTTTCCCCAGCATTCTAGTTTCAAGAGGAATTTTTTGGTTCATTCATCAAAAGTTCATTTATTTGAATTTCTATTTTAATAATTTCACTTGATATTTTCTGTTTGTAGCTCTTTATATTGATTTTGAATCTCCATAGCTTCTTATTTTTGTGTTGTCTTATTTACTTTGTTTTGAAATTTAACTACCTTTGATCATTTTCATCTTGATATAGTTGATTTTGTTTTATTGGTTGATCTTCATCTTTCATTTTATTTATTTATTTCTTTGTTAAAGAGGATTTTGATAATAAAAGAAAATTATTTTCTTTATTTTCTTTTCTTTTATTTTAATGAATAATAATGCAGCTTTAAGGTCATACTAATAACCATTGCTTGGGTTATTTGAAGTAATATTTGAGAAAAAAAATAATAAATAATTTATTCAGACAGTTCAAGTCTTATCAAGGACCTATTCCTGAAGGAACTTTGCTCGTAAAATTTAAAAATGAAATATTCGGACAGTTTAGGGTCTTATCTAGAACCTATTCTTGAATTAATTGAATTTTTTTGATAAGATATAAAAGATATTTGGACAGTTTAAGGTCTTATCTAGGATGTCTCTTCTTTTTTATTTTGTTTTTCTGATTGTGTTGTTCTTTCTTGTTGTTTTTTGTTTTTGCTGAAATTAACCTTAAATGGTGGGGTCATCCCCTCTCCATTTAATGATTATAACCTTTTTTTTATTTATTCTATTTTATTTTTACAATAATAAATTGAATTTAATATAAATAATACTAATAAATTGAAATTAATTTGAATAATAATAATATTCTACTTTTAATATAATTAATAATAATATTTTGAAATTAATTTAAATAATAATCATAAATTCAATTTAATTTATATATAATAATAATATATTTCATTCAATTTAAATAATAATAAGTTTAATTTAATATAAATAATAATAATATATTTAATTTAATTCAAATAATAATAATATATTCTTTTTTTTTAATAATAATAATTTTGATTTAATACAAATAATATCAATATTATTATTTTTTATAATAATAAATTTAATTTAATATAAATAACAATGATACCTTTTTTTATAATAACCAATTCAATTTAATATAAATAATAATAATATTTTTGGTTTATTATAAATAATAACAATATTTTTTAATTCCATATAAATAATAATAATAAATTTATTTATTTTTTAATAATAAGTTTAATTTAATATAAATAATAATAATATTTGTTTAATTTGACATAAATAATAATAATAAATTTAATTTAATTTAAATAATAATAATTTCTATATTTTTTGAAGTAGCTGGGTGTGGATACTCCAAAATAAACCAGCTCTACTTCTTATCTCCACTCACCGTGGTTTTCTTTTTCTTCTCTACTCTTTATTTTATTATATTTATTTATTGTTATTATTATTGGTTTATTCTTTGTTTTATGTATTTATTTTTCTTCTTTGATTTCAATTATGCGTCTTATTGAGTTTTGCACCTCTGTCCTCTTATCTATTCATTGCTTGAATTCCTTTTTATGCCGCCTGCACTACAATCCTTTGTCCTTTGGCTACTATCTTTCCCTTTGCCTTCCTTCCATCTGTCCTTTGCTTAAATTCCCTTAGATGCCATCTTTTTCTTTGACATGATTGGCATTTCCACCATTTATGTCTGGCGTCAATCAGAGCATGGTGAGTCACCCTTATCTTGTGTTTTATTTAATTTCTTCTTTTGCTACTTCTTTGTTTGCACTGATGTTTCCTACTCTTCATCTTTTCTTCTTGTCTTTTATTTTTATATTATCACACAGATTTCATTTCAAATGTTATTACCCAAAGGACCAATCAAACTGTGCAATTGCAGTAGGCGGTCTCAAAATTCAATAGATGGGGAGAGAACCAAACTACCAGGTGATGTTATTTTCATCCCCCCATATTATAACTACCACGTTCTTTTTTTTATCTTTCACTTCTTATCCTTTGGTCACAAAAAAAACTAACAAGTCATGTCTTCTTTTGCCCTGTCAATTTTTCTTGATGAAAATGGTCACAAGCTTATAGCAATTCTCCATAATGGATATCACTATACCATCCGTTGTATTTGCAATACCAATTTGAACACGGATGCGCCCAATATTTCCTCACCAACCACTATAATGCCTTTGTCTGGATACGCCCTTGCTTGTCCTGCCTCCAACAATCCTTTACCGACAACCAACAGTCATCCCTCCCCTCCAGCTTTAGTCAGAAATCTTGCCACACAATCTGTCACGACTGTCGCTGCCCATTCTACTTCCAACAGTGTATCCATATTGGCTACAACCTCTTCCAATTCTACTTCTGAATTACGTCAAATTTTTGATGTATTTGACCGCCTATTTTGTCACTACTGCTGCGACTTTTACAATTACGTTCAGAACCATCCTGAAAATGCGGGCAATTATGGGTCCCTATCTGGTCTTTGAGATTCCTTACAAGCCTTAATAGAGGTGTTGAACAAATTGGCGGAGTAAGTTTTATTTATTTATTTACTTATTATATCACTTTTTTTCTTATTTTTATTTTTTTTTGTGTGATTTGATATTCCCATTAGTACCTTTGACAACAAAGATGACAATGAGGAGTAAAAAAAAGGAAAGAATGCAAATAAAAACAGCCCAACAATCAAGGTATTATGAGTCTACTTGCAACGTCAGTGCGCAACATATGATTAAAAGTTGTAATAGAATAAAATAAAATAAAAAAACTTTTGAAACATATTCTTTTTATTTTATTTTATTTTATTTTTTATTATTTTTGTAATTATATAAAAAAAAGCAGTGAATAAACTGGATTAAAGATTTATAGGAATCAAAGAATTATGAGAGCCAAGTGAGCCTGTTTATATTTTTTTTATATAGAGCTGCAGAGAGAAGATTACAATTCCACTTTATTTAAATATATAAAGGTTGGAATATTGGAAATCATGGTTTTTAATCAATGAGTATGTTTTGAGCCATCAAGGTAAATATTTATAATATTAAGTATTGGTGCAGAGTAAAGATGAGCTTAATAATTACTAAGCAGCTTTAAATTAAACTTCTTCTTTTGATATATTTGAAGTTAAAGTTAAGATTAAGTCTTAATAAATTGAGTATAATTTTTTTTAATTGAGTTTTTTTTAAAAGAACATAGAATAGAATTGAAGTTCCCCAGAATTTCATCCCAAAACTTAAATCATGAAGGATGGATTTAAGAAATAGACACCCACCCTAATTTTTTTAGTTAACTTTTTTTTATAATACATAAAAAAAACATAGAATTATGACACTGATACACTTGAAACCCTTTTTTATTGATATATTATATATATATATATATTCTTCATTATATATTTTTTATATATTTTTTATATAGATATTTGAGACTAGAATGAGACTAACATTTATGAAATATTAAAGAAAAATGATTTATTATAAAAAAAGTCATTGACAATGTGAAAGTTTGTTGTCAAGACCTTTCTTGAATTTGGCCTTCTTAGCTGTAAGCTCATTTCTCCTTTCTTCATTTAGATATTTATCTTGAACATCTTCATTCTCATTAAAGTAATCCTGGATAATATTTTCATTTATATTTCTATTTTCTGTCCAATTCTCTTTTTGTGTTGAAATTTGATATTTCCTTGCCAAATGGGCTTGCAAACTTGGGCATATCTTTTTATTCTGACTAATCCAAAAATATTCTTTTTCTTCCTTAGTTTTCTTCTTCTTTTTGCTACTTTAATGTTTGATTCTATTTGATTCATTCTTCTTTGGTGTACTAATATTGTCCAACCACTTGACATGTTGGTTTGCACACGCAAAGTTGTCCCTAGAATTATTATTATTGTGCTCCACAAGAGTGAAATGTTTAAGAGGTTGCCAATTTGCATAACCTTCCCAAGGGTATTCTTCTTCAGTAAGTATAAATTTCTGTTCATCTTCAGCTTCTTCTTGTATTTCCATTTGACAAAATACTCCTTCTTCATTCTCATATTCTGATTCAGAAAGATGTTTTTCTAAAATATTTGGTTAGTGTATTGTATTTTTTATGTATTCATTTGTGGCTTTTTTTCTAATAGATGCAAAATTTTTAAATCTTGAATTAATTTCTTGTTCAATCTCAAAGTTATTATCAGCTTTCCCAGAGGATTTGTCTTCAGGGTGTAAGGTTTTTTGTTGATCTAACTCCTTTTTAATTGTCAATTGATACAGTGAATTAATTGAATTTTCATTTGTTGGCTCATCAATTTCAGCTTCATTGATATTCTGAACTTTACTGAAACTGCATTCTATATCTTTTCTTGTTGAGGTATAACAAGGGAATTCCATTCTTACAGGTTCCTCTTCTAGACAAAAGCTTATATCTTTTACTTTATTTTGGTCATTTCTTTCTTCATGTGAAACCTCTTCTTTGAATGATATGTTATTCTCTGAGCTATCCTCTTCTTCTGGGAAGTTAGTCTTTGCTGAAGTGATCTGAGAGTTGATATTGGAAATATGTATGATACTTCTATCTTCTAAGATTGAGGGTGGGCTTACAACCTTCTTTATGTGATCACTCGAATTGGGTTTACTGAATAGGCTAGGTATGACTAAAGATTCTATATTCTTTTCTTTAAGTTTATTATTATTTTTTGAATTGGACTTATTCACTTTAATCTTCTTAATTGAATTGATGATCATATTGTTAATGAAAATTTTACTTCAAAGTGTTTGGCCTTTTCACTTTTGTAAGTATCCTTCTTTAATGAGCCTTTTTCTTCATTTGAAATCTCAGAATTTGACTCTGAAATAAGATTTTCTTTTTTTTAGGTTCCAATAAATTCTCCAATGATTTTTATTTTTGTGTGAGTGATTTTTTCATACTCTTGATTCCTTTTGAAATTGAGTTCAATGATCTTATGGGTGTGAATTTCTTTGAGGACTTCTCATAAAAAACATTTTATTTAGGATTAAAACTACAGATGTTACTTTCAGTATGGTTTCTTCCTTGGATGTCTGTTTTGATTCCCTAAATATTTCACTATGAACTTCCATTTTCTTGGTCTCATTGATAAGTAAATTTTCTTCTGTATAAAGCATATCAACTCCTTTCAATTCAGGTTTGTCAGATAAACTATGTGATATTAATTTTTCTTTATTTATGGTCTTGTCAGTTTTTCACATTTCCTTGTGATACTCTTGAGGATTTATCTCTTGTGAATGTGTTCTATCTTGAATAATTTGTTCATTTTTTATGGAAAATTCCTCCTTCATTTCCACTTTGTCTTTAGATTCTTTCATTTCTTCACTCTCAAAACTTTGATGAGAACTTTTCTTTGAATGTGCTTGATTTTTGGATCTTGACTCTTTCTCTATTGGTATTTCTTTCCAATCTTCCAATTTAGAAGCTGCACATGTTTCCATTCCTGCTGGTGGTTCTTCTCTCTATCCTACTTTCTGTGGTGAACAAATTGGTAAGCAGAGTCTTCTTCCACCTGGCTCTATATAGCTGAATATTTCCCCTTTCTGTTGAGAAAAGTCTAATCTTATGTTATTATCTGCAAGGAAAGGCCTTTCCAATACTGTGTGAACTGCTCCTCTTGCTACAAAAAGATGTATATTTCTTTCTTCCCCAGTGACTAAAGTGATTGGGGTAAATTCTGCTAATCCAACTATTGAGGTACAATGCCCACCAATTCCCCTCAAATTCATGTTGAGGCATCTTGTGGTAAGTCCTGCTTTGATTGCTGAATCTTCTGGTATTATATTCAATTCTGATCCTGTATCAACTAATGTCATTATTTAAGGTCCTTCCTCTCCCAAATATACTTGCATAAATCCCAATGGACAGGCATAATGTAATTTTGGCTGTTCATAATTGCCCAAATGATGATTTATGAGTTTGGTTTGAATTTCCTTTGTATCAATTGAGTTAATAAATTTTTTTCTCTTCTTCTGTCATATTCTTTAATTAATTAAGAAAGTTCGGTGACATGACTAAAACTTGCTCCAAGGTAAGATTTATTTTCTGATCCAATACCTTTTTGATAATTTGTGCCATAATCTCTTGAATATCTAATTTCTCCTCTTTTATGATTTTACTTTCATTGACTTTCTTGATTGTTTCTTGAGTGTTTTCAGTTTGATCACTTTTAGGTTCCTGTGGAAGTATTTCCTTTTCATTTTGCACCAGTTGAGGCTTCTTATATTTAGTTGGAATAGTTGTTTTCTCTTCTTCCTTTTGCTCATCTTCAATATAAGCTCCAGTTATATTTTGTCTTTTGTTTATGGGTGTTTTCAATTTTGAATGTGATCTTGAAGCATCTTGATTGGTATTTTCTGCTCTTGAGTTTTTTTCTTTAGTATTTCTTGATCCATAATTATTTAAAAGTGGCTCATTGGCTGATGAAATAGTTGGTGGCTGCCAGCTTCCCCAGTTTTCAACTTTGGCTATAGTAGTTGCATTGTCATCTCTCTTTAATTGTATTATTTTCATTGGATTAGGTTTGGGTAATGATTCTTTAGCTTCATTTTCTTTGTAAGTTCTTCTTGCTCTTTTGCAAAATCTTTAGCTAACTTCTTTGGAGCTATTTTATCATCAGTTGGAACTCTTTGCCAATTGGGAAATAAAAATCCACCTCCTTGTCTGCTAACCCATTTCTTATTTTGATCTTCAAAGAGGTAGTTGCATCTATTAACTGAATGTCCTTCCTCCAAACAATAATAGCATTTGAGATATGGTTTTGGTATGTTTTGTGCTGGTGTATAAGGAATATGCCTCTGTGAAAAGGGTGGTAAGCTATCTTTTGGGTACCTTGTTTGATTTTCCTGCTTGAATACCTGTCCTGTTTTATTTTGAGGTAGTACTGCTTCTGTCAATGCGTTAATTTGCTTAATGAAGTCCTTTATTGCTTTCTTTTCTTCTTGATCCTGAATCCTGGGTCTTTGTTGTTCTTTAATTTTATTATTAAGCTCCTTCAGTTGATTTAGGGCATTTTCCATGGTGTCATCTTCAAATTGAGCTTTCTTTGCTTGTGTCTTATCTATATGTGGATGATTTAATTCATAATGGGAGTTAGAGTCTTCAGCTCTGTCCCTTGATATGAGCACAGTTTCTAGCTCTTGCTCTATATAGCTCTTAAATACTTTCATTTCTGGTACAATATATCCACCATCCCTTGCTTGGATCATGACCTTATCTCTTCTCATCTCCTTAATTATGGAAGTCCTGATTTCTGGTGAAAGGCTTGCATAGAGTTCTTCATTATGCTCAAATTCTCTTCATATATATTCATATGTATACAGATAATTTGTGATCTTTTCATATTCTCCAATAAATCTCTTGTATCCAGCTAAGTTTCTAATTCCTCCTGCTCTTTTGGTATTATTGAAAAGCTTCTCCAAAGATTCTGGTATATATCTTCTGTCTGGCTCTACTCTTCCCCCTTATGTAGTAAGTTCTTCTCTTAATAACCTTGCATTGCTTCAATTTTCTCCTTAAATTCTTCAGATGCTGACATAAAAATAACTTTTCTTTCTATATCTTCTCCACTAGCTCCTTCAACTTCAGCTGATTTCACTCTTTTTATGAATTTTTCTACTTCATTACCATCAAAAACAAGATTATAATCTTTAGCTCTTATCTTAACAATAGGAGATGTTACCTTAGGAATTTCCTTTTGTAATGGACTTGGATGGTTTTGCGTAGTTAAAAATACCTTCTTTGTGATACTCTGTGATCTTTGTTCTGTTTTGGGTGTGGATGTTGCTTTAGGGCCAGGTGTAGGTGATATTGGTGAGTCTTCAGGCCTAACATGCCTTGGTAATGTGGGTTCACTTGGACCAACTCCAGGTGTGTAAGATGCTTGTTCCCTTCTTTTTCCTTTCTTTTTACTTTGTGTTAATAATAAATCTTGCATTTGTTTCATAAGACTTTGGATTTGTACTCTTTGATCTTCCTCTTCACTTTCTTCTGCATACTGTCCCTCTACAGTATCTTCAGGTAATGGTGGTCAGTCAGATGTTGATTGTTGATTCATTTCTACTTGATAAACTGATCCTTTAAATTCTTTTGTACTTCTCTTGTTTTTCCTTGCTTCTTGAAGTAACTTGAAGAAAAAAATCCTTAATCTTTCCTTTTCCTTCTGTTCTGTTCTTGGTGTTGCAATGAGTAAATCAATATCCTTGGGTGTTTCATTTTCTGGTGTTCCTTCTTTTACTGGATAATAAAAATGATATGATTTATTTGAGGATTGTGATGGTGATGATGATTTGGAATGGGATTTTTTTCCAGATTCCAGATTGTATGAGAGTGTTGATGGTTAATTCTTGATGATGATAATTATTTTTGTGAGTTATGTTGATTTGATTATTTTCTTTCTTGATTATTGACTGATTGTTGAATGTTGAATTTGAAATTACTCACTTTTGGGACAACAGATGTGGAACTCCTTTTAGTGTGGGATTGGATAGGGAAGTCCTTGAGGGGGAAATCACAGGTAAACGGTTTTGAATTGCTGAAATAATCCTGTAACCAAGGGTGCTAATGGTGCTTTAGCTGCCCCTCTGGATATACTAAGCAATCTTCATACACAGCTCACAAATCAATATTTAATATTGTGGATTTACAGCTAGAGAAGACTTTTCAGTAGTCTCTATCAGACCTATTCAATAATCAGATAAGTAACTTATAAGTTAAAACAGTATAAAATATAATTTTCAAATAATAATATAAGATGATTTTAAGGGTAAAACCTGAATAGTATAAGAGATTTATTTAATATAATAGTAATAATATATATTTTAAGGGGTAAGTTCAACTTGATGTTATATATGCTATAATACTTAATGCTTTAAGAGGGTAATTGTTAATATAATATAGTAATAAGACCTTTAACAATTTATTGGTAAGATTTTGTTCAATATAGAGTGGATGTTTGTTAGATATATAAATGATATAATATAATATAAGGGTGGGTTTTTTTATACATAATGATATCTAGTTGTAAGGTTGGTTTTTTAATATGAAGATATAATAAGGCTATTTTTCCTTTAAAATGTAAAGGTTATGGTGATAAACTCAATATTATGAGTATTATTGATAGTATTATAATTATAAGACTAATAATTTAAGCATAGGGTGGATTGATGAGATTAAGTAGACCTTCTGTTAACTACTATTAGTTAGAAATCACTATGAATTAAACTTAGAAGTCTATAATACTTTTGATAAAATAACTAGTTTATCCTGCTATTAAGGGATGAATAGTTATTCTCCTTCTTGGTATATAACTAATTGGATTCATTCATGCATCCATTCATTCATGGGGAAAAGAGGAAGAAATGAGGGAGAGAGGCCCTCTATTTATATTCTTTGCGCCCTCCATAGAGGCACTCAAAAACAAGGGACTTAGAATTTTTCCACTTCTTTTGGCTGGGATAATTCTTTATAGTGGTGAGATATCATTTGTTTGGTTGTTTGCACTATTAATATGTATGATTATGTAATCTGAGATGTTTTTGCTAGTGAGGAATTTTGATATGGTGTCATTTCTTGGAGGTATTGCACCATATGTTTGGTATATTGCACCATTTCTGAAGGGGTGATGTGATTTTGTATGGCTATTGCACCATAGGTCTGTGCACTGTTTTAACTTTAGGTGGAGAATTCTGTGTATTGTGGGGATTCTATTTGTCCTGTATGAGTTTGAATTTTCCTTCCATCAAATTTAATTCTGTTTTCAATTTATATTTACTGGCTTATCAGGTGGCTGTGCTTGTGTTCCCATAGATATGGTGTGTAATTTAAGGTTTTTGATGTATTTTCCTTGCATAAATTGATTGATTTCTTTTTCTTTCTGTCTTGTGACTGTTGATTGATACAGTTTTAATTTATTCCTTATTGAAGTGGCCTCAGTTTAATAACTGAATTGCTGAGTAATCCAAAGGTTGAGCAGAGCCTGGGTAACTTGAGTGTTTCACTACCCCTCTTACTGGTAAATTTAACATTCTTGCTAGCTTGTCTTTTTATTTTCCTTATTTTATTGTTATTCTTGTAATCTAATGGACCATTTGTCTGGTATTTCCTTATGGGATTATACATATTGATGAAGTTAAATCCATTATATTACTGAATTCCTCTATTGTAATGTATTAAGTATTGATTTTTCTTTGTTATTTCTTCAATTTATAGCCTTATAAATGAAATTTCACTTGAAACTGGGCCCATAAGGTATGGAATACCACAATAAAAGTTGGTCCAAAATTCAGATGTGAATTTTGGGTCCCTATCACTAATGATAATCTTAGGGACTCCACAGGTAGATATGATGTTATTTCAGAATAACAGAGCAGTATTCATGGCTGTGTCTTCTTTATGGCATTGCAGACACCTCATACTCTTTCTGAACCTATAAGCTATGATCAAACAGGCATTGTAGTTTTCTTTGCCTCCTGGGAAAAGTCCTGTAACCCAGTCTATATTGATGGTTTCCCATGGGTCTTTGGGTTCTTCTATGTGTTGAAGTAACCCATACTTCTTCCCATGTTTCCTATTTTCCTTTTGGCATCTTTCACAAGTGTTGATGTATTAACTCAGCTCTTGTTCCCAATTGGGCCACCAAGCTATGCTTGTTACCCTCTCTTTGGTCCTGTCTTCACTCATGTGTCCCATATAGGGGCAGTCATGGCATTCCTGAAGGAACAGGGAGATGTAGTCCCTGTCTACCACTGTGAGTGCACTTGTGTGTCTTTCTCTGTGGTAGAGCAGGCCATCTATAAGGAAGAACGCTTTATCCTTATAGGCTCTCAACCAGGGTCTTTTGAGCTGGGATTCCAGGTATGGACTCCTGTATTTTTGTTGAAGGAGTTGTAGTAAGATGCCACACTGTTTGTGCTGGGCATAAGACTTTAGTACTGCACTGAAAAATTCATTGTGCAGTTCTGAGAAGCTTATTTCCAGTATGATAGTGTCTGTTCCTTCTGAATCAGTGTTTCCACTGTCAAGGGTACCACTTTCTGGTTCCCATTCAGAAAATCTGAAGTTCTTCTTCCTATTTATCTCCATGAAATAGATAGGGATCTTGGCTGCAACTTCAGGGTCATAAGCTGGATTGCTTTTGACATTATCCAGTGGCCATCTACTGAGGCCATCTGCATTGGTATGGCTTTTACCTTCTTTGTATATGATGGTCATGTTTCCTCTATACTCCTGGATGGTTATTTGCCATCTCAGAATGTGTCTATTTGTAGTCTTCATGTTTAGTAACGGATTCAAGGCTGTGCAGTCTGTGTAGACTTCACAAACTGCACCCTCCAAATAATAATGGAGTTTTTCCAGAGCCCAGACTAAGCATAGACATTCAGTCTCGGTGGCCCCATACCTGGTTTCTGAATCTTTCAGTTGCCTAGAGATGTAACATATTACCTCCTCTCTTGGTT
Source organism: Austropuccinia psidii (assembly GCA_023105745.1). NCBI lineage: Eukaryota > Fungi > Basidiomycota > Pucciniomycetes > Pucciniales > Sphaerophragmiaceae > Austropuccinia > Austropuccinia psidii. Next base: position 5,112,851 of record JALGQZ010000020.1, read on the forward strand.
CAGCATCCAAAATTTGTCTTTGGTGAAGGCCTGCTCCTAAGCCTTGGCTAAATGCTGCATCTATGTATAACTTGAATGGTAGTTCAAAGTTAGACAAGATGAGCACAGGTTCATTTGTGAGTTAATGCTTGATCCTCTCATATTCATCCCTCCTTTCCTTGGTAATTTCAAAAACTACATCTTTTGAACATAATTTGTATAAACTACTAGTTATGTGGGCAAAATTCTTGATGTGGCTTCTATAGTAGCTAGCAAACCCAAGGAAAGATTGCATCCCTTTTATGCTCTTTGGTACTGGCTTTTGCAGTCCTTCTGCTACTTTATTCTTGTCAATTGCCAGAGTAAGACCTGAGACTTTATGTCTTAGAGCTAGTAGCTCTTGTTGTCCAAAATTACACTTTTTCAGTAAAATCTTTAGATTTATGGGTGTACATTTACTTAGCGCTCTGTCTATGAATTGTACATGGTCTTCCCATGTCTCTGAATATATAATGATATCATCAATATATACCACCATCCATCCTTCTAATATATCTTCTTGAAGTATTGTGTCCATCATCCTTTGGAAGTGGTCCGGTGCATGTTTGATGCCAAATGGCATCCTGGTGTACTCATATATGCCCATATGGCATATCATCCTGAGTAATTTCATGGAGTTTAGTTTAATTCCATTTTTGTGGAAACCTTTCATACAATCCATTTTGGTTATGTATTTGGCTTTTGCCAGTTTATCCAAGGCATGAGGTATCCTGGGTATAGGGTACCTGTCTGCTTTTGTGTAGTAATTCAGAGCTCTGAAGTCTCCACACAGTATAGACTTACCATCAAAAAAGGTGATTAGGACAGGAGTGGTTATTTCCACTATTTCATTATGTCCAATCTTCCTGATGACATCCATGTGCAGGAGTTAATTGATATGTTTTTCAATTTCCTTCCTGGTTTCCAGAGTTGCTGGATAAGGAGGTCTCCTGAGCATGGGTGGATAAGGTCTTTCCACATCCAGATATAGTTCTATATCATGGCCTTTGATCTTGCCTAGTGGTTCTTCACCAATGGAAAATGCTGGTCTATTCTTCCTAAGCATCTTCAGTAAGCTTAGTTTTTGTTCACTGGTAAGGTTAGTGCTAAACTGGCCCTCCCTGAATTCATTCAGTAGCTCTTTCAGTGGGTCATGGGCAGAGATTTGGTATATATCAAGTGAAAATTTCTTCTCCTTGTTGGTACCAATGGTAATATGCCTGTTTTTACTATTGTAATGTGGTATTCCATACCTTTTTACCAGTTTCAAGAAATTTTTTGGAAATTAAAAGTCAGAAAATCAAGATCAAAAAAATGACTAATTCAGGAAATCACCACTCAAAGGACATGATTCAAGATCACACACACTCAGGAATAACATCAATAGTAGGGAGGAATGGAAGACTTTAGCATTCAAAATTGAAATATTCAATATATTTCTACAATTAAGAAAATAATAGGGGAATCCAATCTTATGGAATTATACAAGAAAACCTACATATAAGCCTTACAGAATCAACAATAGGCTTAATACATACAGAAACTCAAAATTACATGGGAAAAGTAACATTGTAACATTATATCCACTCTAAATCCATCAAGAAGATTATATTACTAAGAATCACAGTAACAAAATACAGTTCATGTGACACAAGGATCACATGACAGTATCCAATTCAACTCAATACATGAAAGTCCACTCAAAACTTAAAAAATTACACAACAATACAGGAGCCCAAATAAGACTTATGCAGGCCACATGCATAAGATCTGTACAGTACACAACCTCAGGATCATCAAATACAACTCAATTCAATTTCAACTAGCTGCATGCAAGGGGAATACACTAAAACTGTAAACCACACAGCAATTACAGTAATCAAGAATTAAAACCCAAGATATCCCCACATTACACAGCATGATCACCTGGAACTAGATAAATCTTACAAACAAATCATACAGGGGCTTATTCACATGACACCACATTCATCCTTAACTCACCAGCATTAATTCCTCAAAGCTATGCAAGCTGACTAAAGCAGTGCAAAAGAGAAGTCACCTGATATTTTTATCAAAAATCCCCACCAAGGAAAACATCTCAACCTTCATTTTGACCAAACAAATGGAAAAAATATTTCAGTCATATGACACCATTCTCAATTTTACACACTAGCATTAATCTCTCAAGGCTGTGTAAGATTACTAATACAGTGTAGCAGATAGGTCATCTGACTTTTGTTACAAAAATCTACACCAGCAAAATTATCTCAAGGGCAAGAATAACACTTTACATGGAGAGCCATGGGTACTTCTCACAACACAAAAAGAGGCCCCTCTCTCTCATTTTTCTCCTCTTTCCTCATGCAAATAATTATATACCAAGAAGGAGAATAATTATTCATCCCTTACTAGTAGGTTAATCTAGAAATTATTATTATTATTATTACATTACATTAAAAGTGATTTATATATAGCTGTAGTTAACAGTAGGTCTGCCTATATTATAAGTTCATCTATTAGTGAAATACTCATACTCAACAAAATATTTATATTATACTCTTCTCCCTAGAAGAAAATCCATATCACTATTATTATTATCACAAAATATATATTTAACATATTATCAAAATTATTTATCAATTACACTTATTTAAAAATATCAAACAATATTATTATATTATCACTATTACTAAAATTTTCTCATATTGAGCTATTATCCATTAAACAAAATACCTTCAACAAAGAAAACAACTTAAAATCACCACTCAGTACTATTATATCTATTATTTATCTACTCAATTATTATCTTATCATCTTGAAATCACCTACAAATTTATTTATTTAAAATTATTATTATTTTATCATTAGTCTGATTATTTAATAGGTCTGATAGAGACTGCTGAAAAGTCTTCTCTAGTTGTAAAGCCACAATCTTAAATATTGATTTGTGAGCTCTGTAGGGAGATTGTTTAGTATATTCAGAGGGGCAGCTAAAACACCATTAGCACCCTTGGTTACAGGATTAATTCAGCAATTCAAAACTGTTTACCTGTGATTTCCCCCTCAAGGACTGCCTTATCCAATTACACACCAAAAGGAGTTCCACAGTAAATATCTATGCCATACATCCTTTGGTAATCTGTTCCCAGCAAGAAACCTTGGATGTGGGCATCATCAAGCACTACAAACTCTGGGTTGATTCTGATATTACCCTTCCTATGAGGTATAATTATCTCTTTAATAATTGTACCAATAGAAGTCATCTTTCCTGATGCACTCTTGAAGTTTTTTGCCTTTCTTGGCAAGAGCTGTTTTTCCCAATTTGGGAAGTGGTTATCCAGATATTTTCTGGCAACTCTGAAGCAGTGAGCCCCACTATCAATAATATAAGGATGCTGAGCATTGTCAATACAGACAGTCATTTTTGTGGCTGTTCCATGTATATATGCCATTCCTCTGGCTGGTGTAACCAGGAATGTTTGTGCATCTTGGGTATGTTTGCACAAGTTTTTGTCCGCAGTATCCTATGGCATCCCTGCTTCTAACTGTATATCCTGAATTTCTAGTGGGGATTCCTCTTGGTATTCCACTAGAAATTCTTCTCTTGGGTCTTGGTCATCATCAGATGGCTCTCTGATGGAATCACCCATGGAGTCTGATTCATAATTCTCTGTTGGGGATTCCTCCTCTGGGACTTTCTCAATGGCATAGACTTTTTTCTTTGCCTTTGGACAGTTGTTGGCATAGTAGTCTGTTGAACCACAATTGTAACAAGAATTCTTCTTCTTTGCCACTTCTGCAACTCTTTCTCTGGGTTTGTCTTTAAACTCTACCCTGAGAGGTTGTTTCTCTTTGAAACTCCTGCTTCTATATAGGGTGAATTTCCCTATATTAGTTCTTTTCCTTATATCTTGTAAGGTATTAGCAATGTCATCTAGAGTGCAATTTTGGTTGCATCTGCATTTTACTGCATGCTCTAGTTCTCCTGGAAGTTGTGTCAGGAGTTTGTTATTCCTCATTTGGATGTTCATTTGAGGATCAATGGCTTGAAGTCTTTTAGACTGTCTGAGACACCACTCATATGGATCTTTGTCCACAGAGTATTTGCCATTTTCAAATGACATGTTTGTTTGCCATATCCAAGTACCATTACTTTACTTCCAGATGATTTGACTCTTCCACCATGGCCAGTTTCTTCTGCCATGAATTTCTTTCATTTCTGTGTACCATATACTAGCATGACCTTTAAATGCTGTATTTAGTCTAGCAGTAAACCAGTAATCTGGTATGCTTGGTACATCAATGTAGTCTATGAGTTCCATATGATCATATTCTCCTGTTCCAGCGAATTTGGGCCAGCTTGAGGCCTCAGGAAGCTGTTTCACGGATTCCTTTTCAGAACAAGACATATTATCTCTATCTTGGTATTGTGATGGAGATCTTGCCTTATTCACCAACATGGCATCTGGTTTGATGTCATCTGGGTGATATGGATTATCCATAACATGGCCTTGTGGTTGGGGCTTCATGCTATGATAGACATTAAACAATTTGTTTATGTCTTGGTCCATACAATCCCTGTCCCTTCTGCTGTTTTGTTTTTCTCAATTGAGCATGTCCTTCTTGAAGAGTTTTAACAATTTTATCCATGGAGGCTGTTAATTTTTTCATCCTCTCATGGCTTGCTTCAAGTTCTTCAAACTGCTTTTTGGTTTTCTCAGCATATTGGGACATTTTTAACCAGAGTGCATCACTGTTCAGGTTACTCTCAGGTGAGACAGCATCATGTTCTATCTGTGTGGGGGTAATATTTCTATTAATGGGACTACTGATTCTAGAGTGGTTTACAACTACTTCTGGCTCTTGTGCACTTCTTTCACCAAATCCAACGACTTCTGGATCATTGGGTCTGACTCTCTCTTCCTTTGATTGAAAGAGGTCTTGTTTTTCCCTTTGTATCCTTATCTTCTCCTGGAAACCTCCTGGAATTGTGGAGAATGGTGACTCCTGGTCACTGACTTGGTGGGTTCTGAATGGTGTGAGGCCACTGGAGAGCTGATTTGGCCTTCTCCTTGTGAACCTGAAGTAATTGGAGTAGGCCCTGTCTAGGTTAGCTGTTCTTCTATACCTTGGATAGTGGCTTGATTCTCCCTTACCCTGTTTGCCCTTGCCTCCAGAAGTCTGAACTGCCTGGTAGGATTCCAACCTTTGGTGATTACAATAAGGTCCTTGAAGTCTATCTCTTTGAGGAAGATCCTCTGGAAACTTGCTCCAAGTTCTGCCCAGTGAGATGCTAGGTTTAACCTCTTGTTGTCCATCCTCCATTGAAATAAATCTTTGAGGATTTGGTGGAGCTGAAGAACTTGATCCATATCCTTCCAGTCCTCTGGTTTGAGGTTCCTGTTGTATTGGAGTTTGAATGGAAGGGTTGATATTATCTCCCTCATTGTTTTGCCATCCACCACTGTGTCCAAGGTGTCCTCTTCCAGGTCTTCTGGATCTAGACAAGCCTTCTCTGTCCTCTGGGTGGTTCCTTTGGAAGCCAAGGTCTCTGAGGTATACAGGTGACATATCAGTGTTTTCAAGCAGTCAAAAACTTTATGTTATTACAGTATTTACCTTTGACTGTGCCTTGTACAAATTTGTTGTCTGCTGATTTGGGAAATTTACCTTTGAAGGTTACCACTGGGTTGATTATAGTAATCTTCCCTGTACAAATTGTCAAGGTTGGTTTACCTTGTATTGATGCAGAGTTCTGTGGTTTTCTACTCCTCTGGGTGGCTATTGGTGTCCACTTTTTTGCTGTAATCAGGCCTTCACTGTGCCTCTTTTCGTTTCACTTTCTTTCCTCTGGTTCTGAGGGTGTCACTGGTGTGTTGGCCTGTGACTGGGTCTCTAGTGGGGTATAATTTTCTTCCACTGAATCAAAACAGGAAAAGAGGGCTTAATGTCAGTTAAGACTTCTTCAAATGCTGTTTGCATGTCTAAGAATGGCCTCTGGGCTTTGTATATTACTACAATCTTCCCTGTATAATGACAGTGTAATTTAATTAACAATTTCATGTCAGAATTACAGCTGTTGGTACCCTGTTACACTGTTTGTGTACCAGGATCCCCCAGATCGGCTTGTGGTTTTCAAGTACAATCTGTATGAAGTGGTGCTGGGTAAATGTAGTTGAGTCAACAATACACTTAACCACACTTCAACTGTTGGTTTCACAGTCAGAGGGGTCCTTATTTAGTCAAAAATATAGTACTTATTAATGGCTGAAGTGTTTTTTATATGTAAAACACACCGAAAATGAAGGTCTTGTGGTTATTAGCCATGTGCCAAGTACTCTTGTAGTATGAGTGTAAAATGGTATATACACCAATTTAGAAAGAAAAGATATGATATATATATATTTAAGAAAGAATGCGCCTAAGAAACATAGAAAAATTCTCAGAAAACAAGAAAAAGTGAAAAACTTACTTGTAAGGTCCAAAAATTTCAAAAAAGCGCAGCCAGGCCCCCAAAATGTCAGGATGAAACTATGATAAAGGTGTAAAATAGACTAATTACAGCTTTAAATATGTTTGTGACACGGAAAAAAGCTTATAATAAAGATTTGAAAGATAATAAGGGTATTTAATAAGATAAAAAGGCTTTACTATCAAGAGATAGTGGTGGTGAGCACTACTGAAAGCCCTGGGTGCAGTCTTACAAGTTGGATTACTATAATAAGAGCTACAATACCAATATTTATAATATAACCTGATAATTTTCCAAGAGTAAAATTTTTTGGACAGTTTACTACATAGGAATTCAAGAGCAGGATTAGGGAAGCTTTTCTGCTTGTGAAAAGCCCCCTTTTTATCCTGAAATGGGGTGAAAAGGTTGCTAGACCTTTCCACGTAGAGGAAGTGGAGATTTTTCACTCTCTAGGACAGGCCTGTGGTTTACAAAAGGCCTTTATAGACTTTATTGGGCTCAGATGTGGTTTTGAAACCACATCTGGGCAGTTTTCACCAATACAGGGTGAAAGGTTTTATCTGGGTACCACACAACCTGATTCTGATGTGTATGATGCGTAGAATGCTGTACAGAACCTGTATGAGTGTCAGGATGATACTATGATAAAGGTATAACTAGGCTAATTACAACTTTAACTGTGTATGTGACACAGCAAAAAAATGATTTAAAAAGGATTTATAAGAGTTTATAATGAGATAAAAGGGTTCTACTATTGAGAAATAGTGGTGGTGAGCGCTATTGAGAACCCTGGGTGCAGGCTTTATCTGTTGGGTTACAATAATTAAAGATTATAATTATACCTGATTATTTAACCAAGAGTAAAACTGTTTTTGACAGTTTACTACGTAGGTTATTCAAGAGCAGGATGAGGAAAGGTTTTTGGCAGTGAAAAGCTCTCCTTTTATCCTGAAATTGGGTGAAAAGGCTGTTAGACCTTTTCACGTAGAGGAAGCGAAGATTTTTCACTCCTCATGACAGACTTGTGGTTTTCAAACAGCCTGTATACCCTGTATTGGGTTCAGATGTGGTTTTGAAACCACATCTGGGCAGTTTTCACCAATACAGGGTGAAAATTTTCATCTGGGGACCTCACAGCCTGATTCTGATGTGTATGACGCGTAGAATGCTGTACAGAAACTGTATGGGACCCCAGTATTGACTGACATATGAGGTATTGAAGTAAAAAAATGCTTCTTTGTCTATTTGACACCTCATATTCATGGTTATAGGGTATTATCCCATGGTAAGGCTGTATATGACAGCAGGTGGGATTTTTACCTTAAAATTGTCATAACTCTGTCGGTTTTTGAGATATCAAGCTCAAAGTTGGTTCATTGAATAGCCCTTTATGAGCTCTATACAATGGTTCCCAACTTGACATGGTTATCATTGAATATGGAAAAGTTATCCCATGTACAAGTGTTTTTATACATTGGCGTGTTTTGGGCAAAAGCTGTATTAAGCTTGTTTGGCCAATAACTTCTGTTCTAGTTGAGATATGAGGAAATGGATGACACCATCAGATAGCCCTGATTGTGCTCTTTCCAAAAAGACCCCACTTTGAGTATCTCACACTAAAACTGTAAGAGTTAGATGAGAGGTGAATGTTTTGTTCACCCTTATTTGGTCTGAATTTGACCATAACTCAAGTAATACTGGTGCTAGCTCAGTTTGGCTAGTACCATTGGATAGCCCTGTCTTAGAGCTTCATTTTGAATACCCATTTGATGGGGTTAAGCCTCTCCTTCTAGATTTTAGATGAGAGGTGAAAATTAAGGTTTATGCTCAGCAATAACTTTGAGCAGGGATAACTTTGTTATTTCTTGTCCTATGGTGATGGGACTTATATTTTCAGGAAGAGGTGAGTTTCCTCTTTCTTTTGATACCTTTTGAGCTAATTTGGCTCAGCTCCATGTTTTGGTGGTATTTTGGCTATACCATTGGTTTATGGTATTTTGGTTGTCATGCTTGTGCTCTGGTTTTGAGTCACAGGCTGACATACCCTCCCTCTAAAAAAGGCTCATAATTGATGAGACTGTTCAGTCCTCCTAGAGGCTCTGAATCTCCTTAAATGAAGGTTCCCATCTGGTATGGCATCCTCTGCCAACCATTTGTCTTTGTCAGCTGTCTGGTTCTTGAATCTGACTAGATATTGTCTCTGATCCTTCCCATTAAGTCTGATTTTTCTGGCCCTGATGATTTTACTCACAGGTCCAGGAGAGTCTTCTACTTCCACTATTCCTGGTGGAGTGATGTCTTTCTTCCTGGAGGGGAATTTATCCTCCTCTGCTTGGAAGTATGATTTGACCAGGCTCACTGGAAAGACTGGGTGTTTCCTAGAAAACTCCTCAGTGAGCTTGACCTCTACTGCATTCTTCCCTACCAACTTAATGATAGTGAAGGGCCCTACAAATGAGTCTCTCATTTTCTTAGGTCCTTTGAGATTGTTAAAGTTCAGTGTAGACACTAACACCTGGTCCCCTTCCTTGAAGTCAGGTTCCATATGTGACTTGTCCCACCTTTGCTTGTTATACTCTTTGGCCTCAGCTATGCATTTGGCAGCAGTATCACAGGCTTTCTTCCACATATCATGGAAGTCTTTGGCTGTGGGGTGGATGGTCAGAAGATTTTTCTTCAAGTGATCCACAGGTAACAGGGGATTCCACCCTTTCTCTACCAGTGCAGGTGTTTTTCCTGTGGTAGAGTGCTGGCTTGTATTATAAGCCAGTTGGACTGCTGGTAAGAGGGTGACCCAATCATGGGTATATCCCTCATGGTCCTTGTATTCCATGCCATAGGCACAGAACCTCCTGAGGATGTCCTCCATTGTTTGGATCATCCTCTCAGCTAGGCCATCTGTTTGTGGATGGTAAGCTGTGGAAAAAGCAAGCTTGGTGCCAAGCATGTCATATAAATTGGTCCAAAATTCAGATGTGAATTTTGGGTCCCTGTCACTAATTATGATCTTAGGGACTCCACAGGTGGATATGATATTATTCCAAAATAACAGAGCAGTGTCCATGGCTGTGTCCTCTTTATGGCATGGTAGACATCTCATGCTCTTGCTGAACCTATCAACTATGATTAAGCAGGAATTGTAGTTTTCTTTGCCTCCTGGGACAAGTCCTGTGACCCAGTCCATGTTGATGGTTTCCCATGGGTGTTTGGGTTCTTCTATGTGTTGAAGTAACCCATATTTCTTCCCATGTTTCCTATTTGCCTTTTGGCATCTTTCACAAGTGTTGATGTATTCACTCAACTCTTTCTCCCCTATGGGCCACCAAGCTGTGCTTGCTACCCTCTCCTTGGTCCTGTCCTCACTCATGTGTCCCATGTAGGGGCAGTCATGGCATTCCTGCAGTATTAAAGAGATTTGGTCTCTGTCTATCACTGTGAGTGCACTGGTGTGCTTGTTTCTGTGATAAATCAGGCCATCTATAAGGAAGAATTTATTGTCCTTATAGGCCCTCAACCAGGGTTCCTCCAGCTGGGTTTCCAGTTCTGGGCTCCTGTATTTTTGTTGAAGGAGTTGGAGTAGTATGCTACACTGTTTGTGTTTAGCATAAGATTTCAGTACTGCATTGAAGAATTTATTGTGCAGTTCTGAGGAACTTATCCCCAGTATGGGGGTTTCTGTCCCTTCTGAATCAGTGTTTCCACTGTCAAGGGTACCACTCCCTGGTGCCCATTCAGAGAATCTGAAGTTCTTCTTCCTATCTATTTCCATAAAATGGATAGGAATTTTTGCAGCAACTTCAGGGTCATAAGCTAGATTGCTTTTGACATTATCCAGTGGGCATCTGCTAAGGCCATCTGCATTGGTATGGCTTCTACCTTCCTTGTATATGATGTTCATGTTCCCTCTATACTCCTGGATGGCTATTTGCCATCTCAGCATGTGTCTATTAGTAGTCTTCATGTTTAGTAAAGACTTCAAGGCTGTGCAGTCTGTGTAGACTTCAAAGACTGCACCCTCCAAATAGTAATGGAGTTTTTCTAGAGCCCAGACTAGACATAAACATTCTGTCTGGGTGGCCCCATACCTGGCTTCTGTAACTTTCAGCTGCCTGGAGATGTAACATATTACACCCTCTCTTGGTTCACCATCCACAATTTGTCTTTGGTGAAGGGCTTCTCCCAAGCCTTGGCTGCATGCTGCATCTATATATAACTTGAATGGTAGGTCAAAGTCAGGCAAGATGAGCACAGGTGCATTAGTGAGTTCATATTTGATCCTCTCATATGCATCCCTCCTTTCCTTGGTTATTTCAAAAACTACATCCTTTGAGCATAACTTGTATAAACTACTGGTTATGTGGGCAAAGTTCTTGATGTGGTTTCTATAGTAGCTAGCGAATCCAAGGAAAGATTGCATCTCTTTGATGTTCTTTGGTACTGGCTTTTGCAGTACTGCTGCTACTTTGTTCTGGTCAATTGCCAGACTAAGGCCTGAGACTTTGTGTCCTAGAGCTAGTAGCTCTTGTTGGCCAAAATTACACTTTTTGAGTGAAATTTTCAGATTGATGGGTGTACATTTACTTAGCACTCTGTCTATGTATTGTACATGGTCTTCCCAAGTCTCTGAGTATATAATGATATCATCAATGTATACTACCATCCAGCCTTCCATTATTTCTTCTTGAAATATGGTGTCCATCATCCTTTGGAAGTGGGCTGGTGCATTCGTGATGCCAAATGGCATCCTGGTGTACTCATATATGCCCATATGGCATATAATTCTGAGTAATTTCATGGAGTTTGGTTTCACTCCATTTTGGTGGAAGCCCTTCATACAATCCATCTTGGTTATGTATTTGGCTTTGGCCAATTTATCCAAGGCATGAGGTATCCTTGGTATAGGATACCTGTCTGCTTTTGTGTAGTTGTTCAGGGCTCTGAAGTCTCCACACAGTCTAGACTTGCCATCATGCCAGGTGATTAAGACAGGAGTGGTGATTTCCACTATTTCATTATGTCCAATCTTCCTAATGACATCCATGTCCAGGAGTTCATTGATATGTTTCTCAATCTCTTTCCTGGTCTCCAGACTTGCTGGGTAAGGAGGTCTCCTTAACATGGGTGGATAAGGCCTTTCTACATCCAGATATAGTTCTATATCATGGCCTTTGATCTTGCCTAATGGTTCTTCACCAATGGCAAATGCTGGTCTATTCTTCCTCAGCATCTTCAGTAAGCTTAGCTTTTGTTTACTGGTGAGGGTAGTGCTAAACTGTCCCTCTCTGAATTCTTTCAGAAGTTCTTCTAGTGGGTCCTGAGAAGATATCTGGTATATATCAAGAGAAAATTTCTTTTCCTTGTTAGTACCAATGGTAGTATGCCTATTTTTACTATTGTAAATATCTATGCCATACATCCTCTGGTAATCTGTTCCCAGTAAAAACCCTTGGATGTGGGCATCTTCAAGCACTACAAACTCTGGGTTGAGTCTGATATTACCTTTTCTGTGGGGTATAATTATCTCTTTGATAATTGTTCCAATAGAGGTAATCCTTCCAGATGCACTCTTAAAGTTCTTTGCCCTGGTGGGCAAGAGTTCTTTTTCCCAGTTTGGGAAGTGGTTATCCAGATAATTTCTGGCCACTATGGAGCAGTGTGCTCCACTGTCAATGATCAGTGGGTGCTGAGCATTGTCAATACATACAGTCATTTTTGTGGCTGTTCCATGTATATATGCCATTCCTTTGGTTGGTGTAACCAGGAATGTTTGTGCATCTTGTGTGTGTTTACACAAGTTCTTGTTGGCAGTGTCTTGTGGCATGCCTGCTTCCAACTGTATATCCTGGATTTTTAGTGGGGTTTCCTCTTGGTATTCCACTAGAAATTCCTCTCTTGGGTCTTGATCCTCATCAGATGGTTCTCTGATGGCATCACCCATAGAGTCTGATTCAGAATCCTCTGTTGGAGGTTCTTCTTCAGGGACTTTTTCTATAGCATAGACTTTCTTCTTTGCTTTTGGACAGTTGTTGGCATAGTGGTCTGTTGAACCACAATTGTGACAAGAATTCTTCTTCTTTGCCACTTCTGCCACTCTTTCCCTGGGTTTGTCTTTAAACTCTACCCTGAAAGGTTGTTTCTCTTTGAAACTATTGCTTCTATATGGGGTGAATTTCCCTATATTAGTCCTTTTCCTTATGTATTGTAAGTTATTGGCTATATCATCTAGAGTGCAATTTTGGTTGCATCTGCACTTTACTGCATGCTCTAGCTCTCCTGGCAGTTGTGTCAGAAGTTTATGATTCCTCATTTGAATGTTCATTTGAGGATCAATGGCTTTAAGTCTTTTAGACTGTCTAAGACACCACTCATATGGATCTTTGTCCACAGAGTATTTGTCATTTTCAAATGACATGGTCTTTTGCCATATCCAAGTTCCATTACTGTACTTTTGGATTATTTGACTCTTCCACCATGGCCAATTTCTTCTGCCATGGATTTCTTTCATTTCAGTGTACCATATACTTGCATGACCTTTAAATGCAGTATTCAGTCTAGCAGTAATCCAGTAATCTGGTATGCTTGGTACATCAATGAAGAGTCCATCAATATAATCTATGAGTTCCATATGATCATATTCTCCTGATCCAGAGAATTTGGGCCAGCTTGAGGCCTCAGGAAGCTGTTTCAAGGCTTCCTTCTCTGAATAAGACATGCCATCTCCATCCTGGTATTGTGATGGAGATCTTGCCTTATTCAACAACATGGCATCTGGTTTGATGTCATCTGGTTGATATGGATTCTCCATAGCTTGGCCTTGTGGTTGGGGCTGTAAGCTATGGTGGGCATCAAACAATTTGTTGATGTCTTGGTTCAGACACTCCCTGTCCCTGCTACTATGGTGTTGTTCTTCAGAGACTTGATTCAGTCTCTTGTTGGTTTCTTCAGAGGCTTTGCTCAGTTGAGCATATCCTTCCTGAAGGTTTTTAACTATCTGCTCCAATGAGGCTTGAGTTTTCCTCATCCTCTCTTGGGCAGCTGCAAATTCTGTAGCCTGCTTTGCAGATTGCTCAGCATATTGGGACATTTGTAACCACAGTGTGTTACTGTTGATGTTACTCTCAGATGTGATAATGTTATTTTCAGTCTGAGTGGGGGTAATGTTTCTATTACTAGGACTACTGATTCTAGAGTGGTTTACAACTACTTCTGGTTCTTGTGTACTTCTTTTACCAAATCTAACAGCTTCTGGATCATGGGGTCTGACTCTTTCCTCCTCTGGTTGAAGGAGGCTTTGTTCTTGCCCTTGTTGCCTTGTCTTCTCCTGGAAACTTCCTGGAATTGTGAAGAATGGTGACTCTTGGCCACTGATCTGCTGGTTTCTGAATGGTGTGAAGCCGCTGGAGAGCTGATTTGGCTTGCTCCTTGTGAACCTGAAGGAATCTGAGTAGGCCCTGTCTGGGTTAACTGTTCTTCTATAGCTTGGATAGTGGCCTGATTCTCCCTTATCCTCTGTGCCCTTGCCTCCAGGAGTCTGTGCTGCCTGGTAGGATTCCAACCCTTGGTGATTACCATAAGGTCTTTGAAGTCTATCTCTTTGAGACAGATCTTCTGGCAACTTGATCCCAGTTCTGCCCAGTGAGTTGCTAGGTTGAACCTCTTGTTGTCCATGCTCCATTGAAACAAATCTTTGAGGAGTTGGTGGATTTGAAGAACTTGATCCATATCCTTCCAGTCCTCTGGTTTGAGGTTTCTGTTGAATTGGAGTGTGAATGGCAAGGTTTATATTATCTCCCTCATTGTTTTGCCATCCACCACTGTGTCCAATGTGTCTTCTTTCAGGTCTTCTGGTTCTAGACATTCCTGCTCTATCCTCTGGCTGGTTCCTTTGGAAGCCAAGGTCTCTGAGGTATGCAGGGGACATATCAGTGTTTGCAAGCAGTCAAAAACTTTATGTTCTTAGGGTATTTACCTTTGACTGTGCCTTGTACAAATTTGTTATCTGCGGATTTGGGCAGTTTGCCTTTGAAGGTTACAACTGGGTTAACAATTGTAATCTTCCCTGTACAAGTGGTTAAGGTTGGTTTACCTTGTATTGAAGCAGAGTTTCGTGGTTTTCTACTCCTCTGAGTGGCTATTGGTGTCCACTTCTTGGCTGTAATGAGGCCTTCACTAAGCCTTTTTCCTTTACCCTTGCTGCCCTCTGGTTCTGAGGGTGTCACTGGTGTGTTGGCCTGTGACTGGGTTTCAAGTGGGATGTAGTTTTCTTCCACTGAATCAAAACAGAAAAAAGAGGGCTTATGTCAGTTAAGACTTCTTAAAAGACTGGTTTTGCACGTCTAAGAATGGCCTCTGGGCTTGTATATTATTACAGTGTGCCCTTGTATAATGACAGTGTAATTGAATTAACAATTTCACGTCAAAAATACAGCTTATGGTGTCCTGTCACACTGTTTGTGTGTCAGTATCCCTCAGATACACTTGTGGTTTGCAAGTGTATTCTGTGAAAGTGGTTTGTATACAAGTGTTATTGAATTAACAATACACTTGACCACGCCTCAACTGATGGTTTTTCAGTCAGAGGTGTCCTTATTCAGTCAAGAATACAGGACTTTATTAGTGGCTTATGTGTTTATATATGCAAAACACGCCAAAAATAATAAATTACTGTGGGTGTTAACCACGTAAAAATACTCTTATAATATGAGTATGTGTAAAAAAAGGTAAAAATATATAAAATATATATTTTTAAACAGAAAATACGCCTAAAAAAGGATAAAACAATGTGTTAATAAGTCATAAAAAGGAGAAAAGACTTACTTGTAAGGTCCAAAAAGGTCAAAAAAACACGGCCAGGCCCCCAAAATGTCAGGATGATACTATGATAAAGGTATAACTAGGCTAATTACAACTTTAACTGTGTATGTGACACGTCAAAAAAATGATTTAAAAAGGATTTATAAGAGTTTATAATGAGATAAAAGGGTTCTACTATTGAGAAATAGTGGTGGTGAGCACTATTGAGAACCCTGGGTGCAGGCTTTATCTGTTGGGTTACAATAATAAAGTCTACAATAATTAAAGATTATAATTATACCTGATTATTTAACCAAGAGTAAAACTGTTTTTGACAGTTTACTACGTAGGTTATTCAAGAGCAGGATGAGGAAAGGTTTTTGGCAGTGAAAAGCTCTCCTTTTATCCTGAAATTGGGTGAAAAGGCTGTTAGACCTTTTCACGTAGAGGAAGTGAAGATTTTTCACTCCTCATGACAGACTTGTGGTTTGCAAACAGCCTGTATACCCTGTATTGGGTTCAGATGTGGTTTTGAAACCACATCTGGGCAGTTTTCACCAATACAGGGTGAAAACTTTCATCTGGGGACCTCACAGCCTGATTCTGACGTGTATGACGCGTAGAATGCTGTACAGAAACTGTATGGGACCCCAGTATTGACTGACATATGAGGTATTGAAGTAAAAAAATGCTTCTTTGTCTATTTGACACCTCATATTCATGGTTATAGGGTATTATCCCATGGTAAGGCTGTATATGACAGCAGGTGGGATTTTTACCTTAAAATTGTCATAACTCTGTCGGTTTTTGAGATATCAAGCTCAAAGTTGGTTCATTGAATAGCCCTGTATGAGCTCTATACAATGGTTCCCAACTTGACATGGTTATCATTGAATATGGCAAAGTTATCCCATGTACAAGTGTTTTTATACATTGGCGTGTTTTGGGCAAAAGCTGTATTAAGCTTGTTTGGCCAATAACTTCTGTTCTAGTTGAGATATGAGGAAATGGATGACACCATCAGATAGCCCTGATTGTGCTCTTTCCAAAAAGACCCCACTTTGAGTATCTCACACTAAAACTGTAAGAGTTAGATGAGAGGTGAATGTTTTGTTCACCCTTATTTGGTCTGAATTTGACCATAACTCAAGTAATACTGGTGCTAGCTCAGTTTGGCTAGTACCATTGGATAGCCCTGGCTTAGAGCTTCATTTTGAATACCCATTTGATGGGGTTAAGCCTCTCCTTCTAGATTTTAGATGAGAGGTGAAAATTAAGGTTTATGCTCAGCAATAACTTTGAGCAGGGATAACTTTGTTATTTCTTGTCCTATGGTGATGGGACTTATATTTTCAGGAAGAGGTGAGTTTCCTCTTTCTTTTGATACCTTTTGAGCTAATTTGGCTCAGCTCCATGTTTTGGTGGTATTTTGGCTATACCATTGGTTTATGGTATTTTGGTTGTCATGCTTGTGCTCTGGTTTTGAGTCACAGGCTGACAATGAGACCCCAGTATTGAAGTAAAAACAAGATTCTTTGTCAGTTTGACACCTAATAATCATGGTTATGGGATATCATCCCATGATAAGGCTGTATTGGTCAAAGTGTGGGATTTTGACCTTAAAACCGCTATACCTTTGGCAGTTCTTAAGATATCAACCTCAGAAATGAATTGGTGTGTAGCCCTGTAAGTGTTCTACACAATGGTACCTCATTTGATTTGGTTATCATTAAATATGGCAAAGCTATCCCATGTACAAGGTTTTTGTACATATGCATGTTTTAGGCAGAAAGCTTTATTGAGCTTATTTGCCTCATAGCTTTTGTTCTAGATGAGATATGGGAAAATGAATGGCACCATCAGATAGCCCTGACTTTGCCCTTTCTAAAAAGACCCCACTTTAAGTATCTCACACTAAAATTGTAGAAGTTAGATGAGAGGTGAATGTTTTATTCATGCTTATTTGGCCTAAATCTGACCATAACTTCTGTAATACTGGTGCTAGCTCAGTTTGGTTGGTACCATTGTATAGCCCTGGCTTAGAGCTTTATTCGTTATACCCATTTGATGGCATTAGGCCTCTTACTCTGTATTTCAGATAAGAGGTGAAAATTAAGGTTTATGCTCAGCAACAACTTTGAGCAGGAATAACTTTGTTATTCTTTTTCCTATGATGATGAAACTTGTATATTTAGGAAGGGGTGAGTTTCATCTTTCTTTTGATACCTTTTCAGCTGATTTGGCTCAGCTACATGTTTTGGTTATATTTTGGCTATACTATTGGTTTATGGTATTTGGCTGTCATGCTTGTGCTCTGGTTTTGAGTCACAGGCTGACACTTTTATAAGTAAAATTCAAATTTTTACTTACAGTCCATTTTGAATGATTCCACGTGAAATATTGAATATTTAAAATTTCACAGAAAATACACTCTGATATGAAATTTCCGATAACATTTATAACTTTGAGAAATCAATGATTATTTTGGAATAAAAGAAGATTTACAGTTTTTACTCCTTTTATTATTAACCATAAATGGGTTGGTAGTCACGTAAAAGATTCAATTAATTAATTATGATAATCTTATGTGACAACAGATGCTGCAATCAATAATCCAAAAAGGTTTATTGTTTTCTCACTCAACCTTTTTTCAGTTTGCTCCATGGCATGCCTCTGTGAGCTGTCTTAGACTTAAAAGAAGCCTCCTCTTGCTGTTTTTTCCAAATCATCACATAATTCAATTGTATCTTTGTTACCAACAAGTAGGTATTAGTTAAAGCTCTTCTTAAGTGCTTTATTCTTTCAGAATCAATCAGAAAGACGTGAAATCATAGAAATCAACTATATATTTTTGTAATATTGTTATAAATACATTTTGATC
Source organism: Austropuccinia psidii (assembly GCA_023105745.1). NCBI lineage: Eukaryota > Fungi > Basidiomycota > Pucciniomycetes > Pucciniales > Sphaerophragmiaceae > Austropuccinia > Austropuccinia psidii. The sequence goes on from JALGQZ010000020.1 coordinate 5,131,015, forward strand.
CATTAAACCCACAATTATCTGTCAAATTTCTCTACTATTATCTTTAATAAGTTCTTCGGGATATTAGTAAGTGTTTTTACCTTAATTCTTAAGGTTTTTCTCTAGTAATAGCTTTCTTCAACAGTTATATTTATAATTATATATTAAAATAATATCATTTTTTTAATAAAGAAGTTTTTATTATTAAATTCTTATTGGAATTGATTCTTGAAGACAATTACTGCTTACTGTTATAATCACTAGTAGTGTATAACAAGTAAAAGGAATGATTAATTGATTAATCATTTAATTGTCGTTATAGCAATTTTATTATTATATTTCATAATAACATTCCTAGTACTGCTGATTAATATTAATATTACTAACAGTTCCATAGACACATCTTACATTTGGGGGCCTGGCCATGATAGAACCCAAACACCCATGGGAGACCATCAACATGAACTGGGTTCCAGGACTTGTCCCAGGAGGAAAAGAAAACTTCAATTCCTGCTTAATCATAGTTGATAGGTTCAGCAAGAGTATGAGGTGCCTACCATGTCACAAGGAGGACACAGCCATGGATACTGCTCTATTATTCTGGAACAACATCATATCTACCTCTGGAGTCCCTAAGATCATCATCAGTGATAGGGACCCAAAGTTCACATCTGAATTTTGGACCAAACTCTATGACATGCTAGGTACTAAACTTTTTTTTATACAGCTTACTATCCACAAACAGATGGATTTTCTGAAAGGATGATCCAAAAAATGGAGGACATCCTTAGAAGATTCTGTGCTTATGGCATGGAATATAAAGACCATGAAGGTTACACCCATGACTGGGTTACCCTTCTACCATCAGTCCAACTGCCTTATAACACAAGTCAGCACTCTACCACAGGAAAACACCCAGACTGGTAGAGAAAGGGTGGAATCCCCTATTGCCTGTGAATCACCTGAAGAAAAATCTTCTGACCATCCACCCAACATCCAAGGATTTCCATGAAATTTAGAAGAGGGCTTGTGACACAGCTGCCAAATGCATAGCTGAGGAAAAAGAATATAATAAGCAGAGGTGGTATAAATCACACATGGAACCTGACTTTAAAGAAGGGGACCAAGTGTTAGTGTCTACACTTAACTTTAATAATCTCAAAGGACCCAAGAAAATGAGAGACTCATTTGTAGGGCCCTTCACTATCATTAAATTGATAGGACAAAGTACAGTGGAAGTCAAACTCACAGAGGAATGTTCCAGGAAACACCAGTCTTTCAGTGAGTTTAGTCAAGCCATACTTCCAGACAGAGGAGGATAAATTCCCCCCCAGGAAGAAAAACCCCACACCACCAGAAATAGTGGAAGTGGAAGATTCCCCTGGACCAGTGAAGAAAATAATCAAGGCAGAGGAAGATCAGACTTATTGGTAAGGATCAGAGACAGTACTTGGTCAAATTCAAGAACCAGACAGCTGATAAATACAAGTGGTTGTCATAAGATGCCATACCAGATGGGAACCTTCATTTAAGGAGATTCAGAGCCTCTAGGAGGACTGAACAGTCTCATCAATGATGAGCCTTTTTTAGAGGGAGGGTATGTCAGCCTGTGACTCAAAACCAGAGCACAAGCATGACAGCCAAATACCATAAACCAATGGTAAAGTGTGAGCCTTAGAGGTATTTTCATATACCCAAAAGACCACAAATGATAAATTAACATACAAATATAAATAAAATGAATTTATTTATAAAAATACAGATTGAAATATGAATACAAATTTATATTTAAAAATCAAAATTTAATTGTAATTCAAAAATAAAATTACAATAAAATTTAAAATTATAAAATTACATTTTTACTTGTAAAAATTAAGTAAAAATGAATTTTTAATGAAAATTGTGAAATTAAAATATTTTTGGTAAGAAGTTATATGAAATATATTATAAAATTTCATCCAATAAATAAACATAAGTAAATCATCAAACCATAGGATTCCTTATAAAAAAAAAGTGGGGTCACCTCTGGATGAAATTTCTGTAACTCAACTCTAAATAAGCTTAAGTTAAGTTTTTAGTATTTTTGTACAAAAGTATGAAACTCCTCAAAACCATAATTCAATTCACACCAAATGTGGTGTTAACCATCAATTTTTGTGTTAAAATTGAGGTGTTGTGTTTAGTTTAGAAGCTATGAGGAATTGTAGTATTTTCAATTGAATTCAATTGAAATGTCAAAATGTGCACATGTATTACATAAGTGAACTTTAATTCACATATGAGGTATCAATTATTACAGATGTGTAATCAAAAACTCAATTGAATTACATGTGTAAATTATAATTTTATTGCATGATGAGGAATTAAAGAAAAAATAAATTGGAAAGATTAATTCTGGGGTATAAAAGACACTCTACCTCTAAGGGGGAGCTAGACCCCCAAAGTCGTTTCTTACTGGTGTGGGATGTCAAAATCCATGCAAACGTTCATTACTTTTGGCCTGAAACTGAGTCACAGGGTCTGTGCCTCAATTGATGATGAGGTTTTGATACCAACCAGGTTAGTTTAACAGCTGCCAAGAGGGTAAAACTAACCTGAAGTTAAAACAATGTTAGTAAAAACAGTTTTAACTGATTTCTACGCCTCTTACACACATTCTGACATGTTTTGAAGTCTCTAGACCAGGTATTGCTATGGTAATGGCTGATTTAAAGGTCTAAAATGGCTTAAACCAGCCCTTTTTTGGTCTAAACCAGGGTTCAATGATGCCTTAATTGGGCTTTTGTTGTCAGACTCTTTTTCACGACTTACAAGAGTAAATTTTACTTTTGGAGTAAGAAAATTGATAGCTATAAAAAAATGTCTTCTTTGCCCCACTTTTCTCTTGATGTCAGAATCTTTTCCTTTTATAATTAGTTTAAACACTGTTAATCTTATCAATAAAATATTCCAACCACCCTTTTCAAATAATTTTAAACCTTTTTAACCACTTGAAAAAATCATTATAATCATTTTTTGTAACTCTTATAATCATTTTTACCCCTTGAACCACCCCAAAAGTGAATTAAAGCATCTTTCATCACTGTAAACTTTGTCACTTTGTTTCCAAATTCACTCTGGTCACTTTTGGGTATATTTTCTCTTTAAATATATTCTTAAAGACTTTTTTATTTCATTAATTCCTTCCAGTTCTTTGCTCAATTAATTTCAATTGAAATTGCTCTTGAAGAAATTTCTTTTGTAGCCTTAAATATCCCTTGTAGAGTATTTTTGGATAAATCTTTTTTGTTTGTAAAAAAATAAAATTTTATTATATTATTTCTTTATACTTATAAAGTTAAAAACAGTGAAATTGGCATGTTTTCTCTTGAAAATACTATTTCATACTATTTTTAAATAATTCTTACCTTATGCAAATTTTGAGGACAGGAAATGTACTTGATATTTTATTAAAGTATCATATCCACACCTTACATAAAGCCAAGATACCACCAAAACATAGAGCTGAGCCAAATTAGCTCAAAAGGTATCAAAAGAAAGAGAAGACTCACCTCATTCCAAATGTACAAGTCTCATCATCATAGGACAAAGAATAACAAAGTTATTCCTGCTCAAAGGTGTTGCTGAGCATAAACCTTAATTTTCACCTCCCATCTGAAATACAGAGGAAGAGGCTTAATCCCATAAAATAAATATTCAACATGAAGCTCTAAGTTAGGGCTATCCAATAGTACCAGCCAAACTGTGCTAGCACCAGTATTACAGAAGTTATGGCTAAATTCAGGTGAAATAAGGATGAATAAAATATTCACATCTCATCTAATTTCTACAGTTTTAGTGTGAGATACCTAAAGTGGGGTCTTTTTGGAAAGAGCACAATCAGGAATATCTGATGGCTTCTTTCATTTCCCCATGTCCCATCTGGAGAAAAAGCTATAAGGCATACAAACCCAATACAGCTTTTTGCCTAAAACACGCATATGTACAAAATTCTTGCACATGGCCTAGCTTTGCCATGTTTAATGCTAACCATATAAAATGGGGTACCATTGTGTAGAACACATACAGGGCTACACACAGAATCAATTTTGAGATTTATATCTCCAAAAATGACAAAATTATGGCTGTTTTAAGGTCAAAATCCCACAGTTTGGCCAATACAACCTTAGCGTGGGTTAATATCCATAGCTATGATTATGAGGTGTCAAACAGACAAAGAAGCTTGTTTTTACTTCCATACCTCATAGTCCATTTAATACTTGGGTCTCATACAGGTTCTGTACAGAATCCTATGCACCATACACATCAGAATCAGGCTATGTGGTCCCCAGATGAAAATGTTCACCCTGTATTGGTGAAAACTGCCCAGATGTGCTTTCAAAACCACATCTGAGCCAAATACAGGATCCACAGGCATTTTGAAAACCACAAGCCTGTCCTAGAGAGTGAAAAATCTTGACTTCCTCTAGGTGAAAAGGTCTAGCAGCCTTTTCACCCCATTTAAGGATAAAAGGAGGCCTTTTCACTGCCAGAAAAGGAATCCCCATCCTGCTCTCAAATTCCTACATAGTACAACAGTCAAAAACAGTTATACTCTTGGAAATAATCAGGGAATACTTTAAACTCAAGTATTGTAGCTCTTATTATAGTAATTCAACTGGTAAGACTGCACCTAGGGCTTTCAACAGCACTCACCACCACTATATCATAATAGTAAAGCCCTTATTATCCTCAATAAACTTTTTATTCACCATTTTAACCATGTCACAGTCATATTTAAAGCTTTTAAATACAATTATACACCTTTATCATAGACTCAGCCTGACAGATCTTGAATTTCAATTTGCTTATTTACTGACTTGACTATTACCTTCATACCAAATGGTATAAATCTATTCAATGTTATATTTGGCTCTAAACTAACATTATGAGAGATAATTACATTCATAGTTGATTGCATTTTCAGGAACTTGTGTGGTAAGTAATTTAATAATAAAGAAGAATGACTGGCAGCCTCATCCCAGTAGCCTATTGGAATATTATATTGACTGAAAAGACATCATATTTTTGATAGAAACAACTGGTTAAATTTCTCAGCCACTCCATTATTTTGGGTAAGCTTGGTGGACCTTGCTCAGTACATATACCTAGTTTTTTAAGTTCACTAATAAATAGTGTTGAGCTAAATTAATCTCCTCTATTGGAGTGAAAAAATGCTGGACTAACATTGAGTTTATTTTCAATTTCATTTAAGTGAGATTCCAAGGCTTTTTCAGTTTCCTCTTTTTTAATCACTGGAAATATTCTATTGAATCTAGTTAAATCATCCACAATAACTAATATGTAATGATATACTTTTTGGCTTTCTGGAGAGACTTGAAGAGTATCCATGTGTGGTAAAAAATCTTGTGTCTACCACAGGCAGCTGTTGAGAGTGAGTAAAGTTTTTTATTTTTTCTTGTTGTCATATATCACAGCTAATACATTTAGTGAATAAATCCTTAATTTTGACTGTTCTCAACCATTCTTACAAATATCTATTTCTTGGATGGCCTAGGCAGATGTGCCAATCTTAATTTGGCATTACTACTGAATAGATTGAAGGTTTATTAAGTGTAGGAATTTTTGTCAAAAGTAAGTTATCTCAATGAAAAGTGGGAATATTTTAACATGTTTTTTGACCAACATCATATTTGACTTGGTTGATATTTTTAACCCATGATCACACAGTTTTGACACTGATGAAAGATTTACTGGTCCATTTGGTACGTAAAATACGTGGTGTAGACTAACACCTTTAAAATTCAATGAGCCTTTGTGGGGAACCTTAACTGGTGATGAAAAAGTATTTATTTGTTTTTTCACTTTAAGTGGATTGATAAGTAATGACAAGTCATTTACTAATGTTTGTCCTGCGCCAGAATCAAGATAGATAAATACTTCTTTTTTCTTCTTCCCCACAAAAGTCACATATTAACAAATTAATGCATATGATTCTTATTGTGATACTACTTCTTCTTGGGATTCTTAAGTAATATTGATTAATGAAATCTTCAAGGTAGCATGTATCTTATTCATAATTTGTTCCAGATTTTCTAGTCTATTAACTGAGTCTTGATTGCTGGGTAATTGATTCTTAATTAAAATCAATTGTTTTTCTTTTCTTTACCATTATTCCTTTTTTTATTTTTATTTGAATTATAATTTTTATTTTTACCTCTATTTTTATCCTTCTGTTTTTACTTTTCAGCCATAAGAATAGTAGTACTAACAGATTTTCTATGCATATGCTCTACTCCAACACAATCACTTATTGCATTTGAATTAAATGGTTTTATTTAATACAGGGTTTGACATAAATTTCTAAGTTCTTTATCATTGTCTAAACTATGTAAAAAGCAAAATGCAGCCATGTAACTAGGAAACTTCATGCTAGTAGTAGTTATTGTTGTTCATGATTGATAATTTCCATGAAGCTTTTGAAACTAATTGATGTGTGTTTCTAGAGATGATCCAGGATCATATCAAAGGTTTATTAGTTTGTGTAAAGTTTGACTCAATTGAATTATTGAGTTTTTTCCACAAGCACTGCCCAATTTTTCCAACAATGAAAGAACAATGTTTTATTGTTAACTCAGATACCTTCAAATTCTGGACTTATTCTTGACCACAGTAAAGCTCTAGCACTACTGTTGTTCTTCCAAAATTTAGATTTTTTCTTTTTTTCATCAGATGCTGCAATGAATAAATCATCTATTCCTTTCCTAATAAAATAATTTTCAACTGGATAACTCCACTGAACCCAGTTTGCTTTTGTGAGCTTGAACACTGCTTCATCTTATGATGATGATTAATCTTCAATGTCAATGAGAATATCAGGCATTTCTTAATGACCTAAATAAAAAACAGCTTTTGATTCTTGTTTAATGCTATGAGTATATTCTAAAAACCAGTAATAAATAATAATTAATAGTCAAAGCAAGGAGAACTAAGTATGACAAAAGTGATCTATGATATGAAAGATAATTAAATATAGTCAACCTGATTTAGTTAAGGATAGATTTGATGAGTTTAAAACGTAAAAGTTTAATCTCTACTAAGAGACTATTGAGTTATAGAAATAATAGTAAGCCAAGGGAGAATTAGGAGAAATCTATAAAGAGTTAAGTACCTTAGCTCCTCCTAAGTCTATTACAAATACAAAAATGAAATAAAATCAAAGTATAGCTTATTTGATTGATAAAAAGATGATACCATTTGACTACATTGAAGGTTCTATTTATCTTAACTAACTCAAAATCAAGCAAATCAATATGTGATAGCCCCATCATACACATAATTTCCTTTTCACAGTTATTTTCACTTGTCTCATGAGATTACATTGGTTCTTTCTGCATAAATTTGATCTGTGTAAAATTTCTTGGTAATTAACCATTTGGTGATTCTGTGTTGATCCTAATACCTGACATGTTATTGGTCCTGATCTCATTGAAGATTAGAGTGGGATTCCTAGTTCATATCACTCTTATCTGCCTTGCAGGTAGCTCTTCCAAAGCGTTGTGGAAGATGTCTCCTTTGGTAGCACTATGAGAGGTTAATTAAGGAGCATCAGTACTCAAATTCCGATAGTCTTATTTCAATGAGAAATTGAATATTGGAAAATTTGAAGGAACTCTTGGGGAGCTTTTAGAGAGAGCAGGAAAGACAGATTCATCAAATTTGACATAACTGCTTTATCCACTACTCTCAGAACCCAATATGCAGGGTCAAACTTTGCTGTCCTTTTTGCCTTTGGTATGTTAACCCATTCTCTACATACAAATGGCTGCAGATTTCTTATTGGAGCTAATTTATTATTCCAGAGTTGGTATTGTGTTTTAGTTTGTCATTGTTCCAAACTGCACGGCATTGGGGCGGTTGTTCCTGCTTCTGCTTTGAAGTTTGGACAGAGTTTTGATTTAAATAATAAGCAGTGTGTTGTTTCAATGACTGAACAATTCCTTCTCTCAGATATTCTGTTATTCTGTGGGGTGTATGTAGGACTTATTATGTGGTTTATCCCACTCTCCTCAGTTAATTTCTTGAAACTTCCATTGACAAACTCTCCTCCTCTGTCCAACATGATGTCAAGGATTTTTCTCTTTTGTTTATTTTCCGCGTGTTCTTCAAAGTTGCAGAAATTTGTTTGAGATTTGCTTTTCTTTTTCAAAAACTTGATGCTAATTTAGCCTTTAAATTGGTCAATAATTATTATGAAATATTTTCCTCCCCCAATCAAAGGGGGTTTGCATTGGACCACATAGATCCAGATGGATGTTTTTAAGTAGATGCATTGCCTTTTGAAATCTGTGTTGGAATGGAAGTTTGGGGAATTTATTCAGAGTGCAGATCCCACATGTACTTGCTTGTCTGAAAGAGGGAATAAGTCTCTTTATTCCTTCCGCATGCATGTGACCAAATCTGTAATGCCAGGCTTCATTTGCAGGATAAAAACCTATTTCCCTTAGCAGAATAATTTTTGTTTCTAGTATTCCACTACTTGTTTCACAGCTGAAAGCTGGCTTCTTGTGACTTTTTATGAAGAGCTCATAGTTGTTTCCTCCATTCTTGATAGTTATGCTTTTGGCTATTCAACCCAGCTCCACCAGATTTCTTGTTAGATCTGGTAAAAATAGACTGTCTCTCAAAATCCCATCCATTAGCTTAGTTGTCCCCTCACCCGCAGCATTCAGAGTTGATTTGTTACAGCCTTTTTAGACCGCCATTTTTGCACCCTTCCTTAGGTCTGTTAAGAAACAAACATTTTTGAACAATTAGTTAAAAGCTCCAGTGTCCAAAACAATGTTACAAGGCATGTTTATTGCATAACTGGTTGTCATAAGCACCTGTGCAATTGTTAGATTTACTTTTGGTTTTCTGTTTTGTCTTTCTGGTCTGAGATTAAAATGCAGCTTCCAGCACCTTTCCACTTGATGACTTGCTAGTGGGTTGTGCATTCCATCTCTACAATAGTGTCTTTTTTTCAGCATAATATCTCTCTGTTTAGAGCTACAGATTTATTAGTGTTTTGGAGGTTGAGTACTATGTCATTTGATAGATTTAGGATGGCATTTTAATTTCCCAGCATGTCTGTGTTAATGTTCACTTTTTCAACCATGCTGTGATATTCTTCTGGTAGCTTGGTTAGAAAAGTGAAATGCAGTGTTGGTGTTCCAACTTCCCCTTTGACCCTTATTACTGCATTCAAGCATTGTCTGATTTCTGAAATAAAGTTTTGTAGAATAATTGTAAGTGATTCTGCAGAATATCATCCAGATTCTAGTTTGGCTTTTGAAAGTAGATGTTGAAAATCATTTTTTCAGCGTACTCCATAGGGGGTAAGCATTTTGCATTGTTCCATCATCCTCAAAAGCTTCAGTAAATTAATTGAGTCTAGGATGCCTGGAATTAATTTTCAGGTTTCTGCATTGGAATATATGATTTTATTATCAGCCACTGATGGTCTGGAGTCACTTCTATATGGGTTGTTACACTTTTCACACTGTTAGATTAAGGACCCCAAATTTATACAGGGTCAAAGTATTTTTACCTTTTTGTAAAATATTATTTTTCTCATTATAAGAGACAAATGGCAACAACCTTTGAGATGTGAAATAAACATGGATAATTTTACACTTTCATTTATACCTTCTATAGGGCTTTTGGGAAATATTCCATTTGACAGGTATCTAATAAAAACTCTGGATGCAAGCTGAGAATTGAAAAAACAGTATTATTTTCACACGTTTTTGAGAGAATATGTCTATGGTAATTTATGATCAAGTGGTGCTAAAGTCTTGAAAGTGGTACCATTTGATAGCCCTCATTGACAGATTCATTGAAAAATGCAATTATATGGATCTTTGGTCTAAACTCTATTGTTCATATGAGTGAAAGAGCTAACTTAATTGGAGCGGTTTCACTCAACCTTTCATTGAGTAGAAAGAAAAAACAGTCTAAACTCCCTTTGGCTCCATGTGAAACCTTGAAGGATGGATTTTAAAACTCTGAAAAACATAGTAGGGAAGTTGTAAGTTACATAAAATGTATAATTTTGAATGATATAAATTGAGATTAAAATTTAAATATGTTATCTGATTCTCAACACAGAATGTTTCAAGGTAGTATTTTTCTCTCAAATAATCTAATGATGAGGAGAAGAATATATTAATATTTCAAATGAAAATGAGGTCAGTTTTATGAAATTTTCAATACCCAAGTGTAGGAATTTAGGTCACAGCTGTTTATCTGCTAGGAATTATAGAGAGGATGTGAAAAAGGAACAAGGGTTCTTTTTACAGCTAGAGCAATATGACATAATGCAGAAATGTTGAATGATAGTCTGAGAGAATGGGAAAATAACTCAAGATGTAGCACTTCAATGTGGTGTACCTCATGTAAGATTTGTCTATGAAACTGTTGACAGTAATACTATTAATCAACAGTACTATTACTTTTCTTATGAAATATAATAATAATAATTATTTCAACCACAATTAAATAATTAATTACTTAATTATTTCTTTAAAGTTCTATACACTACTAGTTATTATAACAGTAAGCAGTAATTGTCTACAAGAATCAATTACTAGAAGAATTTAATAAAAAATATTCTTTATTAAAATAATAAAATTATTTTAAAATATAATTATCTTTTGCAAGAATAATTATAAACATAATCCTGGAGGAAAACTATTACTAGAGAAAAACTTTAAAAATTAAGACAAAACCCTCACTAATACTCCAAAGAACTTATTGAAATATAATAGTAGAGAAATTTGATGGATAATTGTGGATTCAAAGGATCAAAATTGATTTATAACAGGATTACAGCATTATAAAGTTGACTTCTATTATTTCAAATATTTCTGATTGATTCTGAAAGAATAAAACACTTAAGAAAAGATTAACTAATTCTTACTTGTTGGTAATAATGGTATAATTGAATAATGTGATGATTTTGGAAAAAACAGCAAGAGGAGGCCTCTTTTAAGTCAACAACAGGTCACAGAGGCGTGCCATGGAGCAAGCTGAAAAACCAGTTAGTGAGAAAACAATAAACCTTTTTGGATTATTGATTGCATCATCTGTTGTCACGTAAGATTATCATAACTACTTAATGGATTTTTTTACATGACTACCAACCCATTTTTGGGTAAAAATAAAAGGAGTAACAACTGTAAATCTTCTTTTATTTAAAAAGAATCATTGATTTCTCCAAGTTATGAATGTTATTGGAAATTTCATCACAGAGTGTATTTTATGTGAAATTTTAAAGATTCATTGTTTCATGTGGAATCATCCAAAGTGGACTGTAGGTAAAAATTTGAATTTTACCTGTAGAAGTATGGTTATTTTTGGTTTTTATATGAACTATATGTTTTGCAATTGGTCTTGAAAGCTTCAGAGAGATTCATTAAAAATTTCATTTTCAATGAATTTTTGAAGTTTTTACCTCATTTCTACGTAGAATTGCAAATAAGGCTATATTGCTGGTTTCTATGAGGTAAATCAATGGATACTAGTCCAAAAAGGGTTTATCAATAGAAAATAATTAAGAATTGGCATTGTTACAGGAGTCTAAGTTGCTTTTTACCTCCTTGGCAAGTTAAAATAGCAGCTTATTTGCAATTTTCTTATGATTTGATGAGATTTTAACTTGGTAACTAGGTTCCCAAAAGGTCTTAGCATACTGATTGGCCCATGTTCAGCCATTGATCCAAGCTTGAGAGCTATCCACGCCTCAGAGGCCTCATAAGTTGGGCACCCTGGCTCTCTTTGATGTCTTTTGTCCCCCTTAGCTATTTTCACATCAAAAATAGAAATTCAGGCTTAAAGACTGATATCCACTATGGGTGTATGAAAAGTGTATGTAAGAATACCATAATATTAAGTGCCACAAACATGCATAGCACTATTCTTAGTGTATATGTAACATGGGATTTCTCACATTCCCATTATTTTGGTGTTCAATTGAGATAAACAAAACCTTTCACAATTCTTTTATGTGGTATTGAAGTATTTTCCATATTTCCACCTCTTAGAGTTAATTTAAGCTTATTCACTCTATGTAGTTACCCTAGGCTCATTTTTCTGTAGAATCCAAATCTGGCCTCAAATCCATAGATTTACATACTCACAAAACCTATACATCTTTCCTGAAATAAAAAATGATGAATTTTGCATATATGCAAGACTTATGGATTATGCATAGTTCAGAATTTATTTTTAAAGATAGTTGTGGCCTATTTGGGTATGTAAAATATACCTCAAGGATTGCACCTCAATTCACAACTAAAAATATTCTCATCAAGGATACACTAATTAATAAGATATTTTTTCTGGGAATGGATATAGGAATGGGATTGTATAATGAAACAATGTTCAAGATTATGTGAGATATTGAGAATTTCTTCAAGTAAAACGTTTCTTTCCATATTTTTTCCTTAATATGAAAGTTAAAATTTTTGAAAGATTATTCTTGGTCTATTAAAGATTTCAATATTTCACCATTATAAATATCCCATGAAAGAATTTATTTGAACATAAAAAATTATATATATATATATAATGAAGAAGGCTTAAATTTAAGGAAGCAGAGGATTAAAGAAATTAATAAACTAAGGGATCCGTAATCCTACATGGTGAAGAGACAATACAAGAGGTATGGAGCTACATAGAAATACAACAAAGAATTTTCATAATGGTTAACCAGCCTACATTAAAGTCATAAAAATTAAGTTCCTCCTATTGAAATATGTAAGAATATAGATTTTCAAGAATTAAATTGGGTATCTCTACAAAAGAAGGATAAATCTCAAAAATCTCTTTGATTTTAAATCCAATACAATACCAACAAACTGTGCATAAATACAAGTCAAACTCACAATTATAAAGCTTCCAGAATATTAATAAAATATACAGCTCTGTCATAGGGGCTCTTGGGGAAAAGAAGAGTGGCCTGAAGCTCAGTTATCAGGGAATTCACTTGGAAGACTCCAAAGATTGAATAAGATATTATAAAAGAATGAAATTTCTCTGAGAAAATATGCAAGTACAGGATGAGATGCAATAAGAGAAAAGGAAGCCAAAAGGGCAAAGACCCAATCAGGTAAGTCCTTCATCACTGTTTCAACCTGCCAGGATGAACAATAGACTTAGTAAGGATATGAGTACCAAGTATCCACTGACAGGAAAAGAAAGAAGGGAAAGGTGCAAATGACTGACTTAAGAATATCAGTATCAACTATCAAGAAGAAAGAAAATAAGGATATAAATAAATAAAAATATATCAATTAACTGGGGGAAAGAACCTTCCGGGGTTGAAGGAGAGGCTGGTATATATGATTGGTTGAGAGCTTGACCCCTTCAGGCTGACAGCTGGTCTGTATTGAATCCTTGAAGCTGTATTGATTGCTTGATGAAGTGTATACCTTGCCAAATTGGGAAATGAACTGAGTTGAATGATCTTTCCAGATTGTGTGGATTAAATAAAGGTCTTTATGAAACAAGACTGTATGGAAATGAATGAGGATGCCAAGGTGGATTGATGGAGCATTGACACTTGACAAATGTTTTGGAATTACCTCTTGAATATTCCTTGAGAAATGAACTGCCAGTATTCACTTGGAGGAATACTGCATAATCAAAAATAGCCATGACTGCTTGATGGTGTGATTGGTATTTAAGAATAACACTTTCACTTGAGCCTTTATAAATACTCTGGATTATTTGATTCCTTGAAATGATAAGATGTCCAAATAACCTTCTGATATTGGCACCATTTGATTTCTGGTGAAAAAAGGTGCATAATGGTGTATAATACCATTGATGGTAGTCTTGGTTATTGAAGATGAAAAGTTGTCAAAGGTCTTTGAATGGTTTCCAGGGGAAAGAGAGAACAAGTAGTTTGTGTGGCTTTGGGACTTTCAGAGTTGTTTTCTGGACAGTTTTGGTGTTTTGCCCAAAACTAGCCCAAAGGGCTTGAAAACTGTATTTGCACAAAGTGTTCAAAAAATGGGCAAATATTGCAATTAAGCCCCACATGGCCTTATATGGACATTTTGGAATATTTCCATATTAAAAGGAAATATGGCATACAATGGCTAAATGCACAAAAGTGCACAAAATGCGCAAAACCGTATTTAAAGCTAAAGCACAATACATGCTTTTGGGCTGTAGTTCCCCTGTTGAATGGAAAATGTCCAAAAGTTCCCAAAGGAAGAGAAAGGCCAGGATGTGCAAAAATTCACAAATCTTGCAATTAAGCCCTAAATGACCTTATATGGCCATTTGGGAATATTTCCCCTATTGAAAGGAAATATGGAATAAAATGGCTAAATGCGCAAAACTGTATTTGAATCTTAAAAAGCACAACACAGGATTTTGGGCTGTATTTCCCCTGTTGAATAGGAAATGTCCAAAAGTGCCTAAAGGCAGAGAAAGGTCATTAATGGCATGATGGGTGAAGGGGCCTGGTTGGCCTCAGATGATGACATGGCCATAAGTGGGCATTAAATTGAACTAATTTGGCCAAAGGTGATGGATATGGCCAAATTTCCATAAAAGACATATGGCATTGATATGCCGTAGAATTGTCCAAGGGGTATTATCCATGGTTGTGACAAGATCACAGAATTATCTAAACAATTACCTTGAGTTTATGGTGGAAATATTAAATGGAATTGACCAAGATGGAATAATATACAGCTGTTTGCAACCTCAACTCAGGGAGAAAGTAAGGTTTGCATGATAAAAACAAATAAAATTGGAAATCAAAATACACATCCCCATCATATGCACAATTTACACAGCCACAAGATCCCCCCACTTATTTCACCTCAACATGAACTTTATGATGAGGATGTTTTCAACACCTCACAGGGGGTGTCCCATTATGAGACTCAATTGTACCTCCTTTGACAATGACTTTGAACTAGGTTGAATAAAGAATTTTGATCACCTTTTGTTATTCCAAGTGATTCCTATTGATTGGGATATTTGATAGCCTTCATATTTTAACATTTTCTAGTTGTGGGAATAAATTCAATGTTGCTTCATTTTGATTATGCAAAAATCTATTGACTTTTTTTACCACATTCCCTTCTTTGACAGATGCTTTTGTATTTTCATCCTTTTTAGGTCCTCCTTCTAGCATGGAAGTTTCTTTACATATTGTTGGTTAGCAACAAACTGGTAGTTTGACAATTTGTTGCAAACTCTGCAGGCTGAAATGAAAATGTGAAAATTACTCTTGGAAGGTAAGAGGGTAGGATTTTTTGTTCTACCTCATATGGATCATCCTTTTATGTTATTTGGTGCCCTTATCAAATGGTTTGCCAAAGCATCACCCATACTGTTGTGTAGCCTTTTCTGTAGCTGATTGAACCATTTATCACAGAACCATATCCAACAATGACAAGAACACTACCAGTGCACATGATATATGATTTTATATTATTCATGAATGTCTAATGATCCAAAAGTGCCCCTGTTTCTGAGGCTTTTTATCCCTACAAATCTGTAGGGATATTCATTTATTCAGTACTGGCTCTTAGGTAATTGAATGGCTCTCTTAAAGTTGAAGTCCAATCTTATACAGGAGCTTGGTGAAAGCTGGTTATATTTTTACAATTAATAAAAAATACAAACATAAGTTTTCTGATAGGCTTCTTTTAACTGAATCACAAAGTGGAAAACACCATATTTACAGCAAGTTTTGATTCATGTGGCACAAAATGAGGATTCACTTACATTCATCCATTCTCTTGTGATAAATATCTCAGCTCCTTCATATTTGTTAATTACAAAACCATTCAAAATCTTTTCCAATACCCTTTCTTCCAAGGATCCCACTAGCAAATCTACACAATGCACAAGATATGTCATTTTGAGCAACCGAAGTTCATAATTTCCTCAGTCATTTTCATTTCTCCTGGATGAGCTGTTAATAAAAAAATTATCCAGAACGTCGCCTCATGAGCAACAGATGGATTAAACCAAGATGTTTTCATTTCTCCAAACATTTCAATTTGGAACAACACCGCCTATCTTTCCTTTCGCTAGTGCATTTCCTCCAGCGAAATATCAAGATGTGATAATTGTAGTGTTGTACTTTGATCTTGCAGCTCCGGGCAAATCTGGCAGTGAACACGGCTTGATATTGGCTATCTTGTTGACGATGAAGTCTTCAAACTATTTTACAAAAATGTTGTTAGAATTCTACTTTTGGTTGAGTCCAAACGGGGTAATAGGGTTGTAAAATTTCAGTGTAAACTCGGGCCATTAATTAAATCAAATTTCGTTCTCATCTCAAAATCGAAATGGTACTCTTCGCAGGTCTCATCCCAATTCATCCAATTCAGGACTTTTCGGATGAATAAATTCTTAACTGTCAGCTTAGTCCGAAAAGAAATGTGGGAGCGATTATGATCTTTTTGAGGCACATATCAAACATCCCTGCGTGTTGCCCAGACAGAGCAGAGCTTCATATCTCTATAACTCTGGAACTATTTGTCGACTCTTTATCCAAAAAAATGAATTCGAATCATTAGTTCATTGTGCCTTCGTGTCAATTTGGTGTATCAAAACAACAACTCACATATATTGGGCTTGAGTTTTACGGCATTGGATCCTATAGAGCCGGAATGACAATCTGAATGTCGTATTCGTGTTATACTTAGATCTGGCTTTGCAGATCAGAGTACATGGCATGAATACCTCAGTCACAGGTTACAACCTATGAATGCTTAATCTATCAAAAAACCTTTTGAAAAGTGCTTTTTCTAACCTGTTTTCATTCGCAATGAGGCGTGCTATGAAAGCTGAAGCAGGTTAGGACGGGAACGAAGGCCAATCGAGTGCTTTCTCTCACAGGTGTCAAATTTGAAAAATCATGATATACCATCTGGCAAGGGATACGACCCTTTTGCTTCAGTCATCTTGAAATAAAAATGGCTATCCAAGTTGACACATCCCAAATAACTACTACCGATTCGGACGATATTATGAGAAAAAAATGTAGCCTACTTAAATGCTCTTGAAACGATCAATTAGTTTGAAAGCTTGCAGCCAATCACAATTTTGTTTCTTTTACTCAGGATCTCATCCATTTTTCTGATCGATTCAATCTTGTGTGTTGTGCCTCTGTGGGAACCAATGAAAACTTGAAGCATTAATGTCGCAAGCCAGTCATAATTAACCCAATATGAAGGGTATGTCTTCTTCGAGTTTAAAACTCAATATCTCAACCTTTCGACGGCGCAATGGTATAATATCTTATGTGCGCAATACACTTGGATGAGAAAACAAGCCAGGTCTAGCCCAATATCAAGAGCATGGCTTGGCGGAAAACTACAGAATTGAAAAAACAATGCGTCAACGATTCATCTGTTATTTTTAATGGATGAAATTCATGAACGAACCTTGATTTGAGTCCATCAATGTGCTAAAAGGTTAATAGCCTTGGCCAAATATGTAAGGCATGGCTTGATCTTTTACCAATCGACTAAATCTAAAAAAGGCATTAAGGAAGCTCTGTCAGTGTTCTTTTATCTGAATAAATGATCAATGTACCTTACTTTTTAAAGCCTCAAAGCGTTGAGAGTAACTCTATTTACATAAATGCCTTGAGGTTTGAAGAACATTGTCAACCTACTCAGGGTTTCACGATTGATGATGTTAGTGTATGAATCAATTCTATCGCACCCCTTTAGGGATAAAAGGAATCTTAATACTGTGTCTTCATAACGAAGTAAGAATACGTCCGATGTGGTGAGAACGTCTTTGTTAGTTTCTAAAAAAAAATAATCAACATCTTGCTTGATTGGCTGCATGATGTGAATGTGATAACCTTAGCCTAATATATAAGGCATGGTTAGTGAGACTCCTAAAAGGAAACAACAATGAAACAATCAAAAACCAGAATAGATCGATAGCTTTAATCATCGGCTTCACTTCGCCACGGAAAACACCTACCCTTACCATGAAAGCACTTCATCCAAAATGCTGAACTTGGGTGAATTTAATTGACAATCACCTTGGATATTGATTAAGAATTGATCTAAGCCCAATATGGAGGACATGGTCAAAATAAATGATTAAGACTATAAGAGCGAAAGAATTATTGAATGAAAAAGACAAACTACGAGTCAGTCTAACGTTTTATCACTGTTTACAGACATATCAAAGTCATTTAAAGTACCTTGTATCATTGAAATCTTTCCAAATAGCATCCGCTACATATTTCTAAAAGTGAGATGGTTTCGAAAAGAAGTGAAAAATGGAATTGAAATACAAATTAGTAAATTTGCATTACTCATGCTTCGAAATAAAAAATATATTTTATAATCACGTTTTGATATACTGAAGACCTATGATAGTCTCAATATCTAGAGTAAGAAGGGTTGATTCAAGTAAAATTATTTAATTATATAAATGAAAAGAAGGACTTCAAGTGACTCTTGTTAAGGAAAAAAGCAAGGAAAGGGCTAAGGAGTACGTGAAGGATAGGGCTCGGGGTTGTGGGACTGAGGGATGAGAAGTAGGTGGAGATAGCAGGCCTTTTATGTCTTTCTCAAGAATAAATGAGCAGATACCTCACCACTACAGAAAGAAGCAGTTAGAGTCACTGAAACGACCATTTGGACGGCTGATCCTGTAGAAAAATTTTCCTGGCTCTAAAAAGTCAGCATGAATATTAAAAATGGAGCTATTTTGTGTTTTTTTGCAATAGATCCAAACAGTTTTTGCTTAGATCAAATGAATTTAACTATTAAAAAACCTTTTTTTCTTGCTTTTTTCTGTAATAATCTCGCAATTGAATTTCCTGACCAATCAAAATGGCGCATTTCACTGAGCTCTTGATCATTGGCAGAGAAGCTAATCAAAAATTATCCAACAGAGAACCCACAAGCAAACTATTCTAAGTTTTGCAGATGAACCAATAAACACTTCGATATTTAGATAGTTATTCAACGAAGCGGTTTATTTCTTTGCCCTTCCTAAAACTCAGAGTCTTGTTACCAAAAACATTACAGCTTTACTACTACCCTAGGTTCAGGGACTCATTAATTCACTATTATGTGTAAAAGCTATAGAGAATTTACTCCATATTAGATAATGCTTTGATGAATTAGAGATTTAGTCGTCATTACTTAATAGTTTTATCAATTGAAAGATTCATTACGATAAATTTTGAAAGCTCTTTTTTTTTCACTTAAGTCAAAATATATTTAATTTCAATTGATACTTTTCACATTGGACACACAAAACATCCAGTATAAGGCAATTTGAAAAATCTGAGAGCAGGCCATATCGAGAGGAAAGAAAAGTAAATAAAAGGTTTCATTCTATACGAAATCAATTAGTTTTGTGATTATTATACGTTCAACCACTTTTTATATGTGTAAGAAAAGCTCCCAAGACCAACAATTTTGTAAATTGCAAGGTAGAAAGGCTTTTCTGTGATTGTTCCATTTTTTTTCTCATGAATTTTACTTTTGTGGAAATGTTTCACTCATGAAATTATTTCATTTTTCTAAAATTTAAATTATAATTTGTATGAAGATATTCCATTTATTTTTCACTTGGCCTTCAAGAGAAGCCATTTTCTCATTCATGTTGGTTAAAATGATTATGGGCTTACTTCTCAAATGAGGCTCGACAAACAAGGAGCTCCAAATTAGTGACCTAGTACACTTATTAAAAATACAAGTAATTTTAATTTAAACTTAAACATGAAAAAAAAATTATGGAAATTAGAACAAAATTCAACAGTAAAAAATCCAACCCAATACTTGAATCTTATAAATCTGAAAAACAATATAGTTTGAATGGCTTCTTTAATACTTAGACTTATTATATAAGCATCCTCTTTGAGCTTCCGAAGTTTTTTTTTGGAAATTTACTGGATTATTCCTAAATTGAGGTAGATAAAAACAAAATTTGAAGCATAA
Source organism: Austropuccinia psidii (assembly GCA_023105745.1). Taxonomy (NCBI): domain Eukaryota; kingdom Fungi; phylum Basidiomycota; class Pucciniomycetes; order Pucciniales; family Sphaerophragmiaceae; genus Austropuccinia; species Austropuccinia psidii. Next base: position 5,150,988 of record JALGQZ010000020.1, read on the forward strand.
TTATCAAGTTGAAAAGCGTTAAAATTATTATATTTGAGACCCAATATTCATTCTTTTATAGGTTATTTAATGATGATTGGAGTTTCAAATCACATTAAAACTCGTATGAACTTCATGAAAGTTAAGTTTTTCACTGTAACTGACATTTGCATTACTTATTATAAAGTGGTTGTAGCTGATGTATCACCTCCTCATTGATCTCTTTTGATCTCCTTATTCTGGTATATCCTTCTTTTTGTTAATTTTTAAGCTTCATTGATTTAAAAAACTGATTGAATTAAATAATCCATGGAGTGAGTATCAAGTGTAATATTTTAGAAAAAATAATTCACTTAATGAGAATTTCAGAGTATTAATTTGTTAAATAATGTTTCTACAGGATCAAATACCACCCTCAGTTCTCATACAAAAATAACTAAACATCTATTTTTCCTTCAGTTAACTTCTATAGTAACAACTTCAGAAGCAGAAACTTTTGGTGGTAAATCATTGGTGAAATTAAATGATTATATGCATGTAATAGCCTTAAAAGATGTTACAAACACATTATACCCTTCCTTTGAATTATTTTCTTTTGTAAGCTCAAGCTACAAATTAATTGAGTTAAAAATCCTTCTACTTTGGACATGCAATTTTGGATAATTTAGGTATTTTTCAAATGAAATATGCTTGGGATTTCTTCTACTTCACACCTTGATGTTCAGAGATAAAGGAATTCCTCATTGATTAAAAGTAGCTTTGTTTTCACAAATATAATACTAATTTAGCTTACGTTAAGAAAAATATTTATAATCAACCCAATTTAGTTGAAATAACATAAAATGACTCATAGGTCACACAAAAGTTTGAAAAAATGAGTAAATTGAACAAACTCCTGTTTTTTAAATAGTTTTCCCCATATTAATCTACCATTTAACAATAAATCCCATCTTGGGGTAGAAATTCTTTGATTTTACTCATTTTTTATCTTGTTTTTCAATTGTATTCATTAAAGCCTCAATAATATCCCTGCAGAAATATTAATAAGAAAGAAGAGAAGGTAGCAATCCTTTGAAGATATAAAATTGAATTTACCTTTTGAATCATATATCATTTTATCAAAAAAAATGAATACTATGAAGCCCAAATACCTTTTTCAAAATTATATTTGGGCAATATGAATTTTTGAAATATTGAGGTTGAGGAAACAAAGAGTTAAATATACTAGTCCAAATCAATGAGGTCTTTCCTTGAAAAACCAAAGGCTTTTAAATTTTTGAAATGATATTTCTCCAAGTTGGAAAAACATAATTATATTATGAATTTGAAAAGTCAAGTTTTACATTACATGATTTTGAAAGAATGAGACTAAATACAAACAGTCCCTAGATCACATTTTTTAAATTATGATATATAAAATACAAAGCCATAGTCATTATGTCAATTGGAAGCACTATTTGTGCACTTGGGTATGTTCTTTGGAATCGTCCAACAAATCATTCTTTTGATATTTATAAAAGAAATAATTATTTGAATTTATCATGAATGACTCTTTTTCTATATCTACACACAGAAGTAATAATAATTCTTTCAAGATGTTCTTATTTATTATATTATCAGTGAATAATATTTCTATATTATTCTTTTCAATGAATTATTGAAATTCTCATTTTTCTTTTAAAAAATCCTAGAGTTATTTTGGGGTTTGTTTCCTTGTCATATTGGGCCTATGAAGTAGTTTTAAAGTAGTATATACAAGTAAAAACCATGAGCTTGATACATTCATACGGTTGATAATATGAATGAAAGAGTTTTATTATTGTTTGATTCTGTTTATGAATCTACTGAGAGCCCTGGTTGCCACTAGGACTTGTTTAATTAATATAAAAATCAAGGACAAATTAAAACCCTAATTATATCTTGATATTCTAAGGGTTACCTATGTCTAAGAAGGCATAAAAAAATGATAATAAGCTAATAAAATGACACATTTTTGTTTTCCTACAAGGTAGTGAGAGGTTATTCACATGTGAAAATGACAAAAGAGGAAAGAGGTTTACTAATATGGCTGACATGCTTTCAGACGGTCTCAACACTCCCTTGAATTCAGATGAACTGTTCTTTGGGCACCACAAGCTGTAATTTCCATGTCATAAAGGGTGAAGTCTTTCTTCTACATACTCTGAAGTGTTGTTCTGTTGCTGTGGTATTCCATACCTTATTGACCCAGTTTCAAGTGAAATTTCATTTATAAGGCTATCAATTGAAGAAACAACAAAGAAAAATCAATAATTAATCAATCATAATAGGGGAATTCAGCAATAAAATGGATTTAAATTCATCAATATGTATAATCCCATAAGCAAACCCTGGAATAATGGTTCATTTGATTACAAGAATAACAACAAAATAAGGAAAAGAAAAAGACAAGCTAGCAAAAATGTTAAAGTTACCAGTGAAAGGGGTAGTGTAACACTCAAGTTACCCTTGCTCTGCTCAACCTTTGGATTACTCAGAAATGCAGTTATCAAACTTAGGCCACTTCAATAACGAATTAATTGAAATTGTATTAATCAACAGTCACAAGACAGGAAGAAAAGAAATCAATTAATTTATGCAAGGAAAATCCATCAAAACCCTTGAATTACACAGCATATCTGTGGAAATACAAGCACAGCCACCTGATAAGCCAGTAAATATAAATTAAAAACAGAATTAAGTAGATAAAGAAAAATAAAATCTCATACAGGACAAACAGAATCCCCACAATACACAGCATTCTCAACCTACAGCTCAAACAGTGCACAGACCTATGGTGCAATAACTGTACAAAATCATCTCAGACCACCAACAATGGTGCAACAAGCCAAACAAATGGTTCAATACCTTCAAGAAATGACACCATTTAAACAACTCCTCACCAGCAAAAACATCTCAGATTACATAATCATACATAAAAATGGTGCAATCAACCAAACAAATGGTATCTCACCACTATAAAGAATTATCCCAGCCAAAATAAGTGGAAAAAATTTGAGTCCCTTGTTTTTGAGTGCCTCTATGTAGGGACCAAAGAATATAAATAGAGGGCCTCTCTCCCTCATTTCTTCCTCTTTTCCCCATTAATGAATGCATGAATGAATGTCATTAATTATATACCAAGAAGGAGAATAATTATTCATCCCTCACTAGTAGGTCAATCTAGTATTATTATTTAAATGGGAATTATATACCAAGAAGGAGAATAATTCATCCATCCCTTACTAGTAGGATAATCTAGTTATTTTATGAAGTTATTATAGACTGATGAGCTTAAGTCATAGTGATTTCTAATTAATAGTAGTTAACAGAAGGTCTACTTTATATTATTAATCCACCCTTTGTATAAATTATTGATCTTATAATTATAATACTATTAATAATACTCATAATATTGAGTTTATCCCCATAACCTTTACATTTTAAAGCAAAAATATTCTTATTATATCTTCATATTAAAACAAACAACTTTACAAATAAATATTATTATATAAAAAAAACTACCCTTATATTATATTATATCACTCATATATATAACAAACATCCGCTCAATATTGAAAAATATCTTACCAACAAATTATTAAAGGTCTTATTGCTGTGATATATTAACAATTACCCTCTCAAAACATTAAGTACTATAACATATGTAACATAAAATTTAACTTACCCCTTAAAATATATATTGTTACTATTATATCAAATCAACCTCTTATACTATTAAGGTTTTACCCTTGAAATCATCTTATATTATTATTTCAAAATTTTATTTTATACTGTTTTGACTTATAAGATACTTAACTGATTATTGAATAGGTCTGATAGAGACTGCTGAAAAGTCTTCTCTAGTTGTAAAGCCACAATCTCAAATATTGATTTGTGAGCTCTGTAGGGAGATTGTTTAGTATATTCAGAGGGGCAGCTAAGATACCATTAGCACCCTTGGTTACAGGATTATTTCAGCAATTCAAAATTGTTTACCTGTGATTTCCCCCTCAAGGACTGCCTTATCCAATCACACACTAAAAGGAGATCCACATCTGGTGTCCCAACAGTGGCCATTTCAACTTAAACATTCAATAATCAGTCAATAATCAAGAAAGAAGATAATCAAATCAATATAACTCACAAAAATAATTATCATTATCAAGAATTAACCATCAACACTCTCATACAATCTGGAATCTGGAAACAAATCCCATTCCAAATCATCATCACCATCACAATCCTCAAATCAAAAGGGAATTTTTCTTCAAGTTAATTCAAGAAGCAAGGAAAAACAATAGAAGTACAAAAGAATCTAAAGGATCAGTTTATCAAGTAGAAATGAATCAACAATCAACATCTGACTTACCACCATTACCTGAAAAGCCTGTAGAAGGACAGTATGCAGAAGAAAGTGAAGAGGAAGATCAAACAGTACAGATCCAAAGTCTTATGAAGCAAATTCAAGATTTATTATCAACACAAAGTAAAAAGAAAGGAAAAAGAAGGGAACAAAAATCTTACACACCAGGACCTAGTCCAAGTGAACCCACATTACCAAGGAATGTCAGGCCTGAAGACTCACCAATATCACCTACACCTGGACCTAGAGCAACATCCACACCCAAAACAGAACAAAGATCACAGAGTATCCCAAAGAAATCATTTTTAACTACACCAAACCATCCAGATCCATTACAAAAGGAAATTCCTAAGGTAACATCTCCTATTGTTAAGATAAGAGCTAAAGATTATAATCTTGTTTTTGATGGTAATTGAGTTGAAAAAATCATAAAAAGAGTGAAATCAGCAGCTGAAATTGAAGGAGCTAGTGGAGAAGATATAGTAAGACAAGGTATTTTTATGTCAGCATCTGAAGAAGCTAAGGAGAAAATTGAAGCAATGCAAGGTTATGAAGAGAAGAACTGGACAAAACTCAAAGAAGAACTTACTACAGAATGGGGAAGAGTGGAGCCAGACAAAAGATATAGACCAGAATATTTGGAGAAGCTTTTCAATAATACCAAAAGAGCAGGAGGAATTAGAAACTTAGCTGAAGACAAGAGATTTATTGGAGAATATGAAAAGATCACAAATTATCTGTATAAATATGGATATATTAGAAGAGAATTTGAGCATAATGAAGAACTCTATGCAAGCCTTTCACCAGAAATTAGGACTTCCATAATTAAGCAGATGAGAAGAGATAAGGTCATGATCCAAGCAAGGGATGGTGGATATATTGTACCAGAAATGAAAGTATTGAAGAGCTATATAGAGCAAGAGCTAGAAACTGTGATCATATCAAGGGACAGAGCTGAAGACACCAACTCCCATTATGAATTTAATCATCCACATATAGATAAGACACAAGCAAAGAAAGCTCAATTTGAAGATGACACCATGGAAAATGCCCTAAATCAACTGAAAGAGCTTAATAATAAAATTAAAGAACAACAAATACCCAGGATTTAGGATCAAGAAGAAAAGAAAGAAATAAAGGACTTCATTAAGCAAATTAAGGCATTGACAGAAGCAGTACTACCTCAAAATAAAACAGGACAGGTATTCAAGCAGGAAAATCAAACAAGATACCCAAAAGATAGCTTACCACCCTTTTCACAAAGGCATATTCTTTATACACCAGCAAAAAACATATCAAAACCATATCTCAAATGCTATTATTGTTTGGAGGAAGGACATTCAGTTAATAGATGTAACTACCTCATTGAAGATCAAAATAAGAAATGGGTGAGCAGACAAGGAGGTGTATTTTTATTTCCCAATTGGCAAAGAGTTCCAAATGATGGTCAAATAGCTCCAAAGAAGTTAGTTGAATATTTTGCAAAAGAGCAAGAATAACTCACAAAAAAATGAAAGAAGATGAAGCTAAAGAAGCACCACCCAAACCTAATCCAATGAACATAATACAATTAAAGAAAGATTATAGTGAAACTGCTATAGCCAAAGTTGAAAACTGGGCAAGATGGCAACCACCAGTTATTTCATCAGCCAATGAGCCACTTTTAAATAATTATGGATTGAGAAATACTAAAGAAAGAAATTCAAGATCAGAAAATACCAATAAAGATGCTTTAAGATCACATCCAAAAGGGGAAACACCTATCAAGAAAATACCACATATACCCAGAGCTTATATTGAAGATGAGCAAAAGGAAGAAGAGAAAACAATTATTCCAACCAGATACAAGAAAACTCAACAGGTGCAAAATGAAAATGAAATACCTCAACAGGAACCTGAAGGTGATCACACTGAAAATACTCAAGAACCAATCAATAAAGTCAATTAAAGGAAAATTGTTAAGGAAGAAAAGATAGATATTCAAGAAATATGGCACAAATTATCAAGAAGTTATTAAAACAGAAAATAAATCTTACCTTAGAACAAATTTTAGTTATGTCACCAAAGTTTTTTAATAAATTAAAGAATCTGTCAGAAGAAGACAAAAAATCTATCAACTCCATTGATACAAAGGAAATTCAACCCAAACTCATAAATCCACATCTGGGTAATTATGAGCAGCCAAAGTTGCATTATGTCTGTCCATTGGGATTTATGCAGGTATATTTAGGAGAAGAAGGACATTAAATAATGGCATTAGTTGACACAGGATCAGAATTGAATATAATACCAGAAGATTAAGCAATCAAAGCAGGACTTACAACAAGATGTCTTAACATGAATTTAAGAGTAATTGGTGGTCATTGTACCTCAATAGTTGGATTAGCATAATTTACCCCAATCACTTTAGTCACTGGGTAGAAAAGAAATATACACCGTTTTGTAGAAAGAGGAGCAGTACATACAGTATTGGGAAGACCATTTCTTGCATATAATAACATAAGATTAGACTTTTCTCAACAAAAAGGGGAAATATTCAGTTACATAGAGCCAGATGGAAGAAGACTTTGCTGACCAATTTGTTCACCACAGAAAGTAGGATGGAAAGAAGAGCCCCCAGCAGGAATGGAAACATGTGCAGTTTTTAAAATGGAAGATTGGAAAGAAATACCAATAGAGAAACAGTCAAGATCCAAAAATCAAGCACGCTCAGAGAAAAGTCCTTATCAAAGTTTTGATAGTGAAGAAATGAAAGAATCCAAAGACAAAGTGGAAATGAAGGAGGAATTTTCTATAAAAAATGAACAAATTATTCAAGATAGAACACATTCACAAGAGGTAAATCCTCAGGAGTATCACAAGGAAATGAGAAAAACTGACAAGACCATAAATAAAGAAAAATTAAGATCACATAGTTTATCTGACAAACCTGAATTGAAAGGAGTTGATATGCCTTATACAGAAGAAAATTTACTTATTTCTGACATCAATGAGACCAAGAAAATGGAAGTTCATAGTGAAGCTTGTAGGGAATCAAAACAGACTTCCAAGAAAGAAACTCATACTGAAAGTAACAACTGTAGTTTTAATCCCAAAGAAAATGTTTTTTATGAGAAGTCCTCAAAGAAATTCACACCCTTAAGATCATTGAACTCAATTTCAAAAGTAATAAAGAGTATGAAAAAATCGTTCACACAAAAATCAAAATCATTGGAGAATTCATTGGAACCTAAAAAAAAGAAAATTTTATTTCAGAGTCAAATTCTGAGATTGCAAATGAAGAAAAGGTCTCATTAAAGAAGTATACTTACAAAAGTGAAAAGGCCAAACACTTTGAAGTAAAATCTTTAATTAACAATATGATCATCAATTCAATTAAGAAGATTAAAGTGAATCAGTCCAATTCAAAAAAAAATAATAAACTTAAAGAAAGTCATAAAGAATATTTGATCATTTAGTCATACCTAGCATATTCAGCAAACCAAATTCAAGTGATCACATAAAGAAGGTTATAAGCCCACCCTCAATCTTAGAATATACAATTATCATACATATTTCCAATATCAACTCTCAGATCACTTCAGTAAAGAGTAACTTCCCAGAAGAAGAGGATAACTCAGAGAATAACATATCATTCAAAGAAGAGGTTTCACATGAAGAAAAAAATGACCAAAATCAAGTAAAAGATATAACTTTTTGTCTAGAATAAGAACCTTTAAAAATGGAGTTCCCTTTTTTTAACTCAACAAGAAAATATACAGAATGCAGTTTAAGTACAGTTCAGAATACCAATAAAGCTAACATGGATGAGTCAACATACCAAAGTTCAATCAATTCACTGTCACAAATTGACATACAACAGGAATTAAATCAACAAAAAGCCTTACCCTCTGAAGACAAATCCTCTGGGGAAGCTTCTAATAACTTTAATATTGAAAAAGAAATTAATTCAAAATTGAAAAATCTTAAATAAATCAGGGACAATTCCATAAATGAGCTCATAAAAAATACAATAAACTCACCAAGTAGCTTAGAAAAACATCTTTCTGAATCAGAATATGAGAATGAAGCAGGATTGTTGTGTAAATTAGAAATAAAATAAGCTGAAGATGAAAATAAATTTATACTTACTGAAGAGAAATTACCTTGGGAAGGTTATACAAATTGGCAACCTCTTATAAATGCCAATCTTGTGGATTACAATAATAATAATCCTAGGAACAACTATGGATGTGCAAACCAACATGTCAAGTGGCTGGAAGATAGTAGTAAACCAAAGAATAATAATTTAGAGAGAATAAAAGATAAAAGTAGTAAAAAGAAGAAGAAGACTAAGGAAGAAAAGGAATATTTTTGGATTACTCAGAATAAAAAGATATGCCCAAGTTTGCAAGCCCATTTGGCAAGGCAATATCAAATTTCAACACCAAAAGAGGATTGGGCAGAAAATAGAAATAGAAATGAAAATATTATCCAGGATTACTTTAATGAGAATGAAGATTTTCAAGATCAATATCTCAATGAAGAAAGAAGAAATGAGCTTACACCTAAGAAGGCCAAATTCAAGAATAGGCTTGACAACAAATTTTAACATTATCCATGACCTTTTATTATAATAGAAAATTTTCCTTTATTATTTCATGAATGTTAGTCTTATTCTAGTCTCAAATATCTATATAAAAAAAATAAAAAAAAATAATGAAAAATACAAAGATAAAAAAAATATCAATAAAAAAAGGAGTTTCAAGTGTATCAGTCTCATTATTCCATGTTATCTTATGTATTATAGAAAAAAAATACTCAACTAAAGAATTAGGGTGGGTGTCTATTTCTTAAATCCATCCTTTATGATTTAAGTTTTTGGGATGAAATTTTGGAGAATTTCAATTTTACTCTATAATTTTATCCTTATCAATATTAAATATAATAATCAATAATATCAACTTATTCAAGAATTTAATTCAAGGTTAAAAATCAAAGAAACAATTTAAGAATATATATCTGAAAGCTAAAAAGTCATATAATACAAAATAAATTCAGAAGAAGATACAAATATGGCCAAACAAAACACACAGCCTCACAACACACATAGAAAGAGGGGTGACCAGTTTGGTTTATGGTTATTTTTCATTCAAATTATTTTTTTTATTGGTTCAATTTTTTTATAAATTACTAGTCACCCCCCTTGCTTACAAGAACAATTTTTAAAATAATCAAGATAATAAAGCAATATTAAATAACAATAACAATAACAGTTTATAAAAACAAGCATTAAGAAGATAAAAGTCATCCAGAAAAATCAATAAGATATACCAAGAAATCTTATTAGTTTTTAATTTCTTCAAATAATAATTATATCATAATAATAAAATGAAGAATATATAATCAAAGGTATAACTGGCCAGGTTAAACCCAAATGAAAATATTTCTTATAAAATTAGTTTTTTTTATAAATTTACTTTGAATATTTTAAATATCTTATTATAAAAGACACAAAATTATTATTTTTCACTGGGAATTGGGAGAAAACACCTCCTTTTATATTAAAGATGGAGAAAGTTTCTTCTACCCACAATTTGGCCTTTAAGCTTTTCATATATCAAAGGCTATGAAAAGTCTAAATATAAATTTTATTGCCCCTTTAACCCCATTCAAAATTTAATTCATAAAGAATAAATTGCATATATTAAATCCACCTTATATTGGTTGACTTTCAAGATCAAATTAAAAGTTAATTAATTCAATCTCATATTATTTGGTTAAATTAACTCTTGACTCCACTCAACTGCAAAAGAAAAAAATCTAAATTAAGATGAATTAAGCTTAATTAATTGATACTTAATTCTAACTTTAACTTCAAATATATTAAAAAAAAGTTTGACTTAAAACTGCTTAGTAATGGTTAAGCTTATCTTTACCTTTTCACATCAATACTAAAGCTAATATTATTCAATTAAATTACCAAAAAACAAAAGCCTCAAAATTTACTGCTTAAATTGAATTAAAGTAAAAAAAACACTCACTTTATTAGAATTTCAACTGCCCATAGCATTATTATTTTCCTCTCTATTTATTTTTTTTACTTTTCTTTTCAAGAAGAAATAATAGCAAATTATTATTACTATTATTATCATCAATATTATAAAAAAAAAGAAACTAATTTTTTATTAAATAAAAAAAAACATCAAATTCAACAAAAAAAGAAATGAAAAAAGCATCACAACAATGCAAAACAGCCAAAAGAAATTAAAACGAAGCAAAACACAAACTCCAAAAAAAAAAAGAATAAACAACAACTAAAAAAATAAAAAAAGAAAAGAAAAAGCATCACAACAATGCAAAACAGCAAAAAAAATTAAAACAATAGCAACAAAAAAAAAGCAATCAATCACAGTAGAAAAAAAACAGTCCAACTGTACTGTGAAATAAAACAAGTCTTATTAATTTTGTATATTTTTTTTTAAAAAAAAAAGAGCGATAAAAAAGATACATAATACAAAAATAAAAAAAAGAGAAGAAAATGAATGATCACAATGGATGGAGAAGAGTACAGTACTGTACTGTACTGTAGACTGAAACAATTAAAAAAAAAGTTGAATTAAAATTCAATTTATTTTATTTAAACAGAAGAGGCAAGAGGGTTGATCTAAAGTTGGAAGAAAATCAATCACCCACGGCAAGATAAGAAGTACAGCTGCTTAATTTTGAAGTATCCACATACAGCTACTTCAAAAAAAAATTAAATTAAATAAATAAATAATAATATATATATATATATATAAAGAAGAAAAGAGTAAATAATTATATATATTTATATTAAATTGAATTTATTATTATAAAAAGAATAAAAATAAATAATAAATTGAAATTAGGATCAAATTATTAAATGGAGAGGGGGTGTCAACCCTCAATAACAATAACCATATAAAAGGCCACCCACCAGTAATAGTAATTAATATACTAAAAATAAAAAAAAGTGCTACAAGAGGTTTACCATGACCTTAAAGTTGTTTATTCTCGGAAGTAATTACATAATATACCTTATTATTATCCTTGTTTTAACATTTATATTACTTGATATCATTTTGTTAGTATCTCTTATTACTTAATTGATATTTATTATTATTTATTATTATTTGGCTATTACTATATTATTATTTCTTTGATACATGACTATTAAAAAAAACATTATAAATTCATATTAAATTAAAGCCATTATTATAAAAAAAGTAGAAATGATGGTACAATTATTAAATGGAGAGGGGATGGCCCTACCATTTAAGGTTAATTTCAGCAAAAACAAAAACAAAAAGAAAGAACAACCCAATCAGAAAAACAAAATAAAAAGGAATAGTTCCTAGATAAGACCTTAAACTGTCCAAATATTTCATTTTTTATATTTTACCAAAAAAATTACTTCAAGAATAGGTCCTTGACAAGACCTTAAACTGTCTCAATAATTTCTTTCTTTTTTTTATCAAGTTATTACCTCAAATGAATCAAGCTGTGGTCTGTAGTATGACCTTAAACTGAATTATTATTCATCAAGATAAAATTGATTTTTTATTATGAAAATTCTCTTTAACAAATAATCAAACAAACAAAATAGAAAATGAAAATCAACCAATAAATAAAAAACAAATATCTCAATATTAACATGATCAAAATAGTCATACTACAAAAAAAACAAGAAGAAGACAACACAAAATAAGAAACAATGGAGATTCAAAATCAATATGAAAAGCTACAAACAGTAAATATCAAGTGAATCTTTGAGAATATACATTTAAAAAAAAGAAATGTTTATGTATGAACCCAGAATATTCCTCTTGAAACTGGAATGCTGGGGACATAATTAAATGGAGAGGGGGATGTGGTATTCCATACCTTATTGACCCAGTTTCAAGTGAAATTTCATTTATAAGGCTATAGATTGAAGAAATAACAAAGAAAAATCAATAATGAATCAATTATAATAGAGGAATTCAGCAATAAAATGGATTTAAATTCATCAATATGAATAATCCCATAAGAAAATCCTGGAAGAATGGTCCATTTGATTACAAGAATAACAATAAAATAAGGAAAAGAAAAAGACAAGCTAGCAAGAAAGTTAAATTTACCAGTGAGAGAGGTAGTAAAACACTCAAGTTACCCTAGCTCTGCTCAACCTTTGGATTACTCAGCAATTCAGTTATTAACCTGAGGACATTTCAATAAGGAATAAATTGAAACTGTATTAATCAACAGTCACAAGACAGAAAGAAAAGAAATCAATTAATTTATGCAAGGAAAATCCATAAAAACCCTTAAATTACACAGCATATCTGTGGAAATACAAGCACAGCCACCTGATAAGCCAGTAAATATAAATTCAAAACATGATTAAGTAGATAAAGAAAAATTAAATCTCATACAGGACAAACAGAATCCCCACAATACACAGCATTCTCAGCCTACAGTTCAAACAGTGCACAGACCTATGGTGCAATAACTGTACAAAATCATCTCAGACCACCAACAATGGTGCAACAAGCCAAACAAATGGTGCAATACCTTCAAGAAATGACACCATTTCAACAACTCCTTATTTGAAAAAACATCTCAGATTACATAATCATACATAAAAATGGTGCAATCAACCAAACCAATGGTATCTCACCACTATAAAGAATTATCCCAGCCAAAAGAAGTGGAAAAATTTTGAGTCCCTTGTTTTTGAGTGCCTCTATGGAGGGACCAAAGAATATAAATAGAGGGCCTCTCTCCCTCATTTCTTCCTCTTTTCCCTATGAATGAATGCATGAATGAATGCAGTTAATTATATACCAAGAAGGAGAATAATTATTCATCCCTCACTAGTAGGTCAATCTAGTATTATTATTTAAATGGGAATTATATACCAAGAAGGAGAATAATTCATCCGTCCCTTACTAGTAGGATAATCTAGTTATTTTATTAAAAGTATTATAGAATTATGAGTTTAATTTATAGTTATTTCTAATTAATAGTAGCTAACAGAAGGTCTACTTTATATTATTAATCCACCCTTTGTTTAAATTATTAGTCTTATAATTATAATACTATCAATAATACACATAATACTGATTTTATCCCCATGTCCTTTACATTATAAAGTAAAAATATTCTTATTATATATTCATATTAAAAAAAACAAATTTACAAATAAATATTATTATATAAAAAACCTACCCTTATATTATTATATCATATCACTCATATATATAACAAACATCAATTCTATAATGAACAATATCTTACCAATGAATTATTGATGTTCTTATTATTAGATTATATTAACAATTACCCTCTCCAAACCATTTAGTATTATAACAGATATAACATCAAATTCAACTTACCCCTTTAGTATATATATAATTACTATTATATTAAATAAACCACTTATACTATTAAGGTCTTACCCTTAAAATAATCTTATATTATTATTTTAAAACTATATTTTATACTGTTTTAACTTATAAGTTACTTATCTGATTATTGAATAGGTCTGATAGAGACTTCTGAAAAGTCTTCTCTAGTTGTAAAGCCACAATCTCAGATATTTATTTTTGAGCTCTGTAGGGAGATTGTTTAGTATATTCAGAGGGGCAGCTAAAACACCATTAGCACCCTTGGTTACAGGATTATTTCAGCAATTCAAAACTGTTTTCCTGTGATTTTGCCCTAAAGGACTGCCTTATCCAATCCTACACTAAAAGGAGTTCCACAGTGTGAAATCAAATAAAAAAGGTTTGATATGGAAGATAATGGATTTAAAATAAAGTAATAATAGCTTTACTATTAAGAAATAGTGATGGTGAGCACTGCTAAAAGTGCTGGTTGCAGTCTTACCAGTTTGATTACTATAATAAGAAACTTTCTTTACAATAGTATAGCTTTTTTTGACAGTTGTACTACATATGAATTTAAGAACAGGATGGGGATTCCTCTTTGGGAAGAGAAAGAGCCCCTTTTATTCTGAAATTGGGTGGAAAGGTCCTCTTTACCACTTCACATGGATTCAGTGAAGATTTTTCACTTCAGAGTAATGTTTTGTGGTTTTCACAAGGACTTTATACTCTTCATTGGGATCAGATGTTGTTTTGAAACCACATCTGGGAATTTTCCTCCAATACAGGGTGAAGCATTTCATCTGGGGACCACACAGCCCTCTTCTGATGTGTATGATGTGTATAATGCTGTACAGAACCTGTATGGAACCCCAGTATTGAAGTATAAAAAATCTTCTTTGTCTTTTTGAAACCTCATAATAATAGTTATGGGAAAGTATCCCACAGTAAAAGTGTATTGGCCAAATTGTGCAATTTTGATCTTAAAACTGCTATAGCTTTATTAAACTTCAAGATATTGAGCTCAAAGTTGATTCATTGTTTATTCCTGGATGAGAGCTAAACAATGGTACCTCATTTGTTATGGCTAACATTAAATATGCCAAAGTTATGCCATGTTCAATTTTTGTTATTCACATATATGATTTTCTCAAAATCTGTATGGAAGTTATTTGTCCCATAACTTTTTTTCTAGATGATATATGTGAAATACATGACACCATCAGATAGCCCTGATTGTTCTCTTTCCAAAAAGGCCCCACATCAAGTATCCCACACTAAAACTGTAGAAGTTAGATGAGAGGTGAATATTTTATTCACCCTTATTTGACCTTATTTTGGTCATAACTTCTGTGGTTTGAGTGCTAGCTCAGTTTGGCTAGTACAATTGGATAGCCCTTCCTTAGATCTCCCTTTTGAATACTCATTTGATGGGGTTAAGCCTCTTCCTCCGGATTTCAGATGTGAGGTGAAAATTAAGGTTTATGCTCAGCAACAACTTTGAGAAGGAATAGCTTTGTTATTCTTTTTCCTGTGATTATGGGACTTTTATATTTGAAAAGGGGTTAGTTTCCTCTTTCTTTTGATACCTTTTGAGCTGGTTTGGCTCAGATCCATGTTTTGGTGGTATCTTAGCTTTACCATTGGTTTATGGTATTTGACTATTATGCTTGTGCTATGGTTTTGAGTCACAGGCTGACAGTCAGGAAGTTTGATTTTGATTAAAGAAAAAAAAAAAAGGCAATCTCAAATTTAGTTTCTCTTTTCAAAATAGAAAGAAAGAAAATTTTAAGAAAAAAAAAATTGATTAATTTTAAATTGTTGAATATTTTTTTTTTAAAAAAAAAAAAAAAAGTAAAAAATTACAAAAAATTTTAACAAAATACTATTATTTTATTTTAATAAAAACAAAAAGATAAAAAAAAACTATTTATATCATCAAAACTAAACTTATTAAATCTTCTTTTTTTTTTAAAAAAAAAAAAGAGCCAATTTTGAATGGTTATAATTTTTGTTAAAAAATAAGAAAAACTAAAAATTGAAACCAATTACCAAGAAAGAACTTTAGTTTAAAAAGACTCAAAAAAAAAAAAAAAACTTAAATCAAATTTTTTCAATTTTTATTAAAAGAAAATTAATTTATTTACCTAAATTTTTGGAAAACTTATTAAATTCAAATTTTTTTTATTTTTTGTTTTTAAAATTAAGATTATTTTATTTTAACATAAAAAGAAGGAAGAATAGACTCTAAATTTGGAAAATTTAAATCTTTAATCCTTTGAGACATTTTTTGAATATAATAAAATTTCAAAAATATCTTTTTATATCTATTGAAATTTTTCACTAAATACATTTTAAGGTAGTTGAAAATTGACCATGACCAAAAAAATAACCTAAAAATCAACATTATTATTAGATGGATAGTATCAAGAACATAAGAAATACATCACAAACATAACTTATCTTGAGCTCTTAATTAAACTTAAAATTATTTTTGAATCATACATTGAATATGATGAGTTGAACACTTCAATGGCCAAATCTGTTTTTTTTGTTGTTTTTCATGAAATTCAAGGTCACTTTTACAATTTTCCTTTTTGAAATTATGTTTTTGGTCCTGTTTTTTCTTTTTTGGATTTAAGATTGTATTTTAATTTGACCTCTTAAAGTTTCATGGTATTAAAGTTTTTCTCCCACTAGAAATCAAATTCTTTTTTTTTCTTATTTTCCATGTATTTCTCAGTCTAAATAATTTTTCTATTTTTTTTCCTAATTCCACTTCTTGTTAGCACATTCCAAGAAGGCTCAATAATGTGCCTCCTATCCTAATTTTTATTGATTCATCCCTTTTAATGATCATTTTAAATATGAAAAACTCATGCCTTTTTTCCTGTTCTCAATTATCTGTGAGTATGAAGGAGAAAAAAGATCATATTTCCCTTTGTGTGAACCACTCTTTTAATTCAAAATGAAGCTTGAGTCATATGTTCTCTTTTGTAAGGTAATGTTTTAAATTTTTGGTATCTAAATTCTTTTTGATAATAATTAATAATAATTCTTCCACAATAATGAAAGCAATTTTTTTTTTACATCTTCCTCCTCATCATTATCATTAATTTAATTAAAATTAAACATGGGGTCTATTCTGGAAATTGGATCTTCAATATTGATTTAATAGTTAAATAAAAATAAAAGAATTATCAATAATATTCATTTTGGTAATTAGAAGAACTTAATTTGAAATCCACTTTCTCCTCCTTCCCCTAATTTGAGTTCAATTCCATTTATTTTGAATCATAGATTTCCATTGGTGTAACATTGGGTTTGTGAAAAAAAAGAGGGCATCCATCTTGGAAAAACATGAACAAATGGTCTCTAGTTTTTTTTTGAAATAGTATTAACTCCCTTTTTATCATCTTCATCAGTAATTTCAACCCCAGTTAAACTTTCAAAAAATTTTTATTGTTGTATATTTCTTATTATTAACATGTCATTGGTCGCAAATTCTGGTGAATCTGAGATTCAATCGATGATGTGATTTCTTAATAACCTTCATAGCCATAAAGTTGAATCCTTTTTTTTTTCTTGAAGGGTGTATTCAAAAATATTTTGATCCAATTCTTCCAAAACATGAATCAAATTTTGATTTAATAGTTAGATAATTTAAAACACATAAATTGTTAGATTTAGTCAGGTGGCCAGAGGTATGAAAGATATTAGAGCTCTCTCTTTTTGAAGACTCATTTTTTCTTGATTGAGTGTTAAGGAATTAGGAATAAAAAATTCAGCTTCAAATAGATGAAAATGATTTTTTTTTTTTTTTTTTTTAGGTAAGAATTTCTTATGATTTGGTTGACAACTTTACAACAGAATTAATTAAATGTTTTTTTTTTTTTCTTTTTGAAAAAAAAATTAAATTTCAATTAAGTTTAAAACTCAAAATCTCATCAAGTTAGATTAAACCAAATTCCTGAGGGATTAAGTTAGAATTTTTTTGGTAATTGTGACCTAAAAATATTGGTTTTTTTTTTTTTCTGTAGTATTTAGACCTCAAATCCCACATATATATATATTTTTTGATTTTGGGATTTAGTATATTTGAAAAACCTTATTGATTTATTGATTTATTTTTTATATTTAATTAATTTTATTTATTTATTAAATTTTTTTTTTCAATAATTATTAATATATTTTCTACTTAAAAAAAATTAAAATGATTTTTTTTTTTTTGAAGGTATTATTTTTGAATCATAAAATCTTGAAAAAATAAAAAAAAAATTACCATTAAAAAAAAAAGAAAAAAAAGACTAATTATTTTTCAAAAAAACAAATCAAAATGGAAAGAATATTATTATTTATTTTTTTTGATTCCTTCTATACAAAGAAAAAAAAAATTATTCATTTTCTTTTTTAAGAAATTAATCAATTAAGATTAATTAATTCAAATTTATTCTCAAAAAATTATTTAAATTAATTAAATATTTCCAAAAAAAATATCTTAAAATTAAATATTTTAAACTTATAAAAACACACTAAAAGTCTTTTATTAAACATAAATAAAGGGTATTGGTAAAAACATGTAAGCAAATTTGTAAAAACACATAAGGGATGGTTTTTAAATGAAATATGGCTATTTATGGCATTCATGATGCCATTAATGCCATTTTTGGCATTAAAAATTCCATTTATGGCATTAACAGTGCCATTAATGGCATTATCAATGCAATATTTCTGATGCCATAAATGGCATTAACAATTCCATTTATGGCATTAACAATGCCATTAATGGCATTAGTAATACCATGAATGACATTATCAATGCAATAATTGGCATAATGCCATTTATGTAACACCATAAATGGCATTGTTAATTCCATTTATTTAATGCCACAAATGGAATTTTTGATTCCATAAATGGCATTTTTGATGCCATTTATGTTATAGTTCAGGCCATTAATTCCATTTTTAAGGCCAATGTTAAGGCCATTCATGCCATTTTTAAGGCCAATGTTAAGGCCATTTATGGCATTGTCAAGGCCATTAAATTCAATTTATGGCATTTCTTTAATGCCATTTATGCCAATTTTCTGGCTATAAATGGCATCTGTATGTCATTCTTGATGCCATTTATGGTATTATTATGTCATTAGTGATGCCATTTATGGCACTTTTGATGTGATAAATGGCACTGTTAATGCCAAAAATCAAATTTTAACTTCCACTCATCATAAATTACATTTTGAATTCAATTTATTTCATAAATGGAATTTTCAATTTAATTACAAACATGAACAAAAAAAACATAAAAAAAACATGGACTTTTTGGGCCTACAAATGCTCTTGCAAAAAAAAAAAACCAAAATGTTGGGCTTCTAGTTTATTATTCTCAACATTCTCACCTTCATTTTTTTTAAAAAAAAAAAATATTGAAATTCATAAGTGGGAACATTTTTAATGAATTTTTTCAAAAAAAAAAAAATGGGTCATTTTACTAAATTTCCCAAAATAGAAAAATTGGGCAAAAAAAGTTAAATTTGAAAAAAAAAATTTGGGGACATTTAAATCCCATGTTAGAAAAAAAATATGGCAAAAAAAAAAAAAAAAAGGTTAAAAATTCTCAAAACTGAGCTTGAGGAATTTTTATAAAAAAAAATTAGGTCACTTATGTGTTTTTACCATAAAATTATGTGTTTTGGCCATAATTTGGTAAAAACATGTAAGGGCTTATGTGTTTTTACTAAAAGCTTGTGTGCTTTTACCAACACCCTAAATAAATTAATATATCTAATTTTCTTTTTTTAAAAAAAAATAAATATATTTAAGATTAAATCAAAGAAAATTAATTAATAAAATTTTTTCAAAATTAAAAAATTAAAATTAAAAAATTAAAATTATCTTTTTTTTTTTTTTGTCTCTATTTTTTTTTTTTAAAAAAAAAAAAAAATTAACATTTTGAACCTTATTTTTTTTTTAAAAAAAAAAATAAAAATAAAATAAAATAATTAATATTTTCTCTTTTATTTTTCTTTATACTTATAAAATTTCAATCATAATGATATTAATTTTGAATTTAAAATATATACATAATTATTATTATTATTATTTTTTTTAAAAAAAAAAAAAAAAAAAAAATTATTAAATTAAAATCAATTATTATTTTTAATATTAATATTAAAATTTAATCTTTAAATTCAATAATAATCTTATTTAATCTTTTTTTTTTTTTTTCAAACAAAGAAAATTAATAATTTTACTAAATTTCTTATTAATTTTTTTTTTTAAAAAAAAAAAAAAAACTTAAGTTTTGATTTGAAAAAAAAAAAAAAAAAATTCAGGAAATTTTATAATAGATTATTATTTTAAAAAAAAACAAATAATAAATTGTTTAAAATAAAGAACAAAAAAATTAAATCATGTTTTTTATATGTTCTTTAAAAATATTAGTTAGATAGTTCAAATTATAAAAAAAACAAATTGGATTAATTAATGGTTAATGAGATGAAAAAAAAAAAAAAATCAAAAAAATAATTTAAACATAAAACTTAATAAAATTAATTAACAATTGAGAAATTATAAAAGGAATTATAGATATGAAAAAAAAAAAAGTTATGAGAAATTAATTGGGTTTGAAATAATTGATTAAGATTTTAAAAAAGAGGATCCAAATCATGAATTAAAAGATGAAAAAACTTTTCTCATATTATTTTTAAATAGATGAACTTTTGTTTTTAATAAGAAAAATATAAAATAAATGGATGATTGTAAATTTCCTTATTTTGAAACAACTTAATTTAATTAAACAGATTACTTGTTTAAAATTAGTGAGATATTTAATAAAATTCTCATCAAGATTTTTTTGATATTTACTTTTAGAAGTAATCAAAACATTTTACTTGACCATTTCAATTTTACAATCCAATCACTCTTCTAGATAGTTAGAAATAATCATCAAACTAATTAATAATATTTAATTTTATTTTTACTTATTATGAAAATAATTGTCAAGGATTTCAGAAATTTTTGTTGGCATTGCTGAGAAAAATTTAAAAATTTAAAATTCAAATGAACTCGATTGAATCTTCTTCTTCAAAATTTATTTCATCCAAAATCTTCAATTCAATTTCTTCAAAATCTTCTTCTTCAAATTCTTCAAATTCAAATTTATCAATTAAATCTAATAATCTTGATCATCAAAATATTTCAATTTCAATTAATTCATCCAAAATTTCAAATTTAAATTCAAATCATCAAATCATTCATTCAAAAAATTCTAATCTTAAAGATTTACCCGTCATCTCAAATCATTCAAATCATTCAAATCTTTCAAATCTTTCAAATCTTTCAAATCCTCATCAAATCATCAACTCTCAATCCAATTTAAATCAATCTCAAAAAAGAAAACCTATTCATCAAAATTCGCAATCAAATTCAAATGAGATTCAAAACTTACAATCAAATTCAAATGATATTCCAATCGATAATCTCTTATTAAATCATCATCAACCTACAAACTCAATTCATTCATCCTTAGACTCAAATCTTTCTCCTGATGAATTCTTAGATGAATCAGATTCAACTCATCCTTCAAAAAAATTCACTAGCGAAAAAAGAAAAGCTCAAAATAGAGCGTAAGTTATTAATTCATCTCATCAATTTAAATCTTATTCTAAAATTAATCTTCATCTTTATATTAGAGCTCAAAGAAATTTTAGAGAAAGAAAACAAAATCAATCAAAACAAATAGAATCAAATCTTTTAATCAAAACTAATGAAAATAAA